>PNEQ01043992.1:44349-92507 GCA_003012365.1 Medauroidea extradentata
TCCAGGTCAGGTTGAACGCCAAAAATATATACTTCATAATCACGTGTGTGATTAGCTGGCGGCTGTCACGAAACGCATTTGACTACTGCAAGCCAGTAGTAAATAAGGAAATGATTCATAGAGCTATCGCTTGTAATGTTGTAAGCCAATGAATAATCGACTGTATCCAGAGCGTGTACAGGACTGAGCAATCTAGGCTGCTGCCAGATGAATCCGCGAAATTGATGTACATCTAACCATGTTGCACTGTACCTTGGCAGTTCTTTTGTCGCGCCCAACTAATTCCTCATTAAAAAAATGAGGCACACTTATTTTAAACAATTCGGGATAAAGTAAGCACTAAAAATTAAACCTCTGAAAAAACGTTGAGGTCGTTATGGCGATGTGGTATGCGACATGCGCTTCAGAGTCGCCCTTATAGCTCCGTCGCTTCTGAACCAGGCCAAGATATTGACCCGAAGAAATACGTCAATATAGCAAAATATATGTGCTTAAATCTCGTACACCGTCTGGAGTCAAAGTGACGAAAACAGACATCACGATATCTTTAATATTCACCCGTTTGTATTTCCTTCGTCTCTCGTTGGATTTATTGCCTTGACTAATTTGTCTCTCGTTAACTGTTATTTCACTCTAGTCACAACTAATTCATTAATTTTACATTTTAAAATTTCTAACGTTACGCATGACTCATGGAACATTCATGACAACGTTTTAAACATCCACCTCTTTTCCCGAAATTAAATTTTGCCTAACTCATTTCTCAGAACGAACACTTCAGATAAAATATTTCATGTTTAAATACAAATTATGCATTTGTAGAGCATTTTCCCAAAACTTAATACCGCCAAAAAATTTGAAATTGATGTGTTTATGGTCGATTCTGTATAAACAACATCGGATGGTGATTCGGTTTATGACCTAAAGTGAATATTTCCCGGTTGGGAAATTACTGTTTGTTTCTACACACATGAAATGTGTTAGGTAGCATTGTATGGAATAGCTTAAAAGTTTAGTTTCTAGTTTCATTATTTTAGTAGTGAAATTATACTATCATTCCCTAGAATTTATTTTCATATTACTAGGCTACATATGATAGCTGGCAACATATGACTGTGCAAAACGTTTCTACGGTTAATTGCCATACAAACACTTCATAATAGTTCTAAGTGTCTTATTTTTTCAATCAATACGTAATAGATTCTTAAACCCTTTCTTCCACACTTATATCAATGCTTTTTGTTCAAAACTCTCCATCTACAGTGTTTATTTACTAATAACTTTTTTATATGTCGTAACTAAAACAGTGAATGTTTCGTGCTTCATTCTTGCTCTGACTAGGTATCCGATGAATTATTATTTGAGTTTTTTTTTTTTTGACATTCAGAATATATAGGTTTTTCGTCTATCCTAAATATTACATTTTTTTTAAATAACCAGTTTAAAAACAGGCCCTTGTATGTATATATATATATATATATATATATATATATATATATATATATATATATATATATATATATATATATACACATGTAACTTACGCATTCCTATACCATTCATCCAATAACGATAAAACTTCGGTGAGTTGTGCGTGTGTCCGTGAAAGTATCTGACAAAATATTCCATATATAGTGGAGGGGGTAGGCGAAACGTAGCAGGGAAGCAGAGCGGGGTACACAAAACATTCAGCAGTTTTTTTTTTTTTTTCAACGGTCGTTTAATGTCCCAACATTTTTTATTTCAAAAAAATTGTTCCAGAAAATGTTTTTAAGTAAATAAAAAAAAAACTACCTTAATTCATCACTTTTAATATTACTATTAGGATACATTAAGAGACTACTAATTAAACCGGAAGTATGTTTTTTTACGAAATATTTAAGATAATTTGGAATGAATAGACTGAACTTTTGCACGATTCAAAGAAACAATAAATTGAAAACAATGCGAACCAAGTCATAGGAAACAGCTAATATAATATACAATAAACGTGTTTACAGCAAACTCACGTATCACGCACTCTTCAGAAGTAACCTCAGGCAAGGTGTGATACTCAACCACAAACGAGGATTCTAGGAAGTGTTATGGAGTCTTCTTTTGGAAAGTCGCGCCATCAGATAACGATTGAAAGAAAATCGTGCTAGCATTTCTTAGCGTATCAAAAAGACCTATTTATAAAGCACCGTAGAAGCGGGTCGTAAGATTTCAAAAGAAGACTCGTAAATGATTCCCAAGGGGGAATGGAAGTAATCAGAACTGTCAATGGATGGCCCTGGGTGGGAGGCAATTGAAAGATTTCATCAGGAAGAGAGAAGGGAATGTTGGCTGCACTGGTTGAAGCGACCGTCTGATAGGTTACTAGAGCGATTCACTCCTACCGACGGTAATTACACTCTTTGAGTTCTTCTGCTTGTAATATTGGATTGTTTGGTTGAAATATTCCTGTAAAAGGCTCTAAAGTAATGTATGTTATTAAACCTGTGAGTGATGAAAGTTTTCAACAATATAGAGACTCTGCAAACCTTCACTTTCAACAAAAATATGTGGTTCAAAGTAACCCCAAAATTAGATGAGATTTTTAAATGTTTGATCTTTGAAATAACTGTGCAATGGGAGTGCATGACTGGATTTATTTGCTTGGACATACTCCATTGCGAAATAAATGACTGTCAAAAGAAAACTAAAAATAAGACAAGAAAACATAAAAAAGCAGAGTATGCCAGTCATTTTTAAATGTTTGTTGCAATGGGAGTTTACAATTAAATTTTATTGGATTGTGGACATACGCCATTGCTTATGTTTAGCTGATCAAACCTGTGTTGAATGACAAAGTACGAAAACGAACTAGAAAAAAAATTAAAACGCACACAAAAATATAAAAAAAGCAATCCCAGAGGAATTCTGTTAATTTTTTAAAATAAAATTTATATTAAACACCAAAGAATTCTAGAAATGGAATTCAGTCGAATATCGACACAACACCCAGACATAAAAGACACAAATATGGAACCAGATTCCGAATATGAAACAAGATGGAAATAGACGAAAAACAGTGGACAGTGGACAACAAACACTAGACAATAGACAACACAACGAAAAACTGCAACGTTTCGGGAATTGCGATCTATCCCCGTCTTCAGGCTTAGACACAGCTGGTCGGAAGATTCGCATCTTGGTGTTCCGACCAGCTGCGTCTCAGCCTGAAGACGGGGATAATGTCTTTTGTCTAGATGTTGTGTCGATATTCGACTGAGTTTCATTTCTAGAATTCTTTTCTGTCTAATATAACTTTTATTGAAAAAAATAACAATTCCTCTGGGATTGCTTTTGTATATTTTTGGGTGCCTTTTTAATTTTTTTTTTTTTTTGTTCGTTTTCGTACTTTGTCATTCAACACAGGTTTGATCAGCTAAACATGAGCAATGGCGTATGTCCACAATCCAATAAAATTTAACCCAAAATTAGACTAAGTAACCCCACATCACTTTACGATACTCCACTGCATTTACAACAAGTAACCTGAGTTAGCTAAGTTTTCTCGGTCAAGTTAGCACGTTCTCTTGACCACAGCATATTAGGTTATGATCGAACGCATGCACGCTATCATCTCGGTTCACATTTTGGACAAACATCACTCGGATCACTTCTGTAAACGCATCGAGTTAAA
This sequence comes from Medauroidea extradentata, assembly GCA_003012365.1. Taxonomy (NCBI): domain Eukaryota; kingdom Metazoa; phylum Arthropoda; class Insecta; order Phasmatodea; family Phasmatidae; genus Medauroidea; species Medauroidea extradentata. The sequence continues at coordinate 48,017 of PNEQ01043992.1, forward strand.
ATTTTACCCCACCTTGGAACGCAAGTTACTTTTCGTGAATAATATGCGAAATACATCATATATGAGGAGCGAAGTGTAATAATATACGTGATCGTTCAAAGGAAAACAAAAGGCAGACGAACACGTGGAAAATGACGAACATCCTAGTTAGAGAATTTGAAAATTTTAATAACCGCACCAAACGTTTTTTTTTTTTTTTTTTTTCAATGTTGCGGTAAATAAGAAGAGGAATATCATTGTTGTATTTGTTTTGCATTTAAAAAAACCTCTGAAATAACTAAAAAGTTACCTTCCACAAATAATAATACAGAATTCTCCAAATAAATCGTGGTATCTATATCCGATATGAATTACCATGTTTCTGTAAAAGAATTACTTCGTTTTTATTCTATCCGCCAGTTAAGTTGCGATGATAAATGAACAAATCTACAAACGTAACTTATGTATATATTAAGAGTTAATTAAATCTCAGGTCAGCTCACTCATTCATAATCTCAATAACATTAATACTAACATTATACTTCACTAGATCCTGTGGATAAGTAATAAAAGTAGTAAAATGTTGGCTTTGACGTGTATTAAACATCTGTAATATTATATATGTATGTCTGTCTGTAACGTATAGGATAATATACCATTCGTACCTCTGCAATGAAGCCTGGCGACTTCTACATACGCCCACGTAGGTTTCTGACAAAAAAATCTGTACACCCAAAAAATTATCGCACCCAACTGAAAACCACGCGAACAAAGTCGCAGGCAATAGCTAGTTTAACATAAAAGGTAACATCAAAATAAGTACACAATAACGACAAGTTCAACAACAGCGCCCTCAACAGATATGAAGTAGAATTAATTTAATGTTAAACTGTAACTACATTGTAACTTTTACTGAGATTATGGATACTTACAAGTGAATTGTAATGCTGATTAGTTGTAAGCAAGGGCCCCATGGCCCTAAGCTTGCCAGCTTAAATAAAACATAAAATAAAAAAAAAAAATATGTTGTTGACCAGCAACTTGAAGTACACGAGGCTTAGTCTATGCTTACTATTATGTAGCTACGCTGACCAAACACTTCGCAAAGTGCTCGTGAGATTTCATGAAGGTTTAACGCGTCAGTGGCTATTTATTGCCTAACATATCGTAAGAATTTCCGACGTTACAGAGATTTTTCTTAAGCCCATAGAACCATTCGTATGAGAAAGGTAGGGTTGCCAACTTTATCATCTTTGCCATAAGGGACATTTCTGGTAACCCGACTCACATTTACCCCTAGCGAAATGATCAAAGACAACTATTACTGGTAGCAAATTGATTTTAATACAGCTTGGAAATTAGAAATACTGTATTCAGTATCACACATAATTCACACCATTTCAGAGCATACTGTTATGACAAAATATTATTTGCATGCATGTAGAAAATTCAATAGTTGATTATTTTTCCCTGGTAGTAGTTATTCAGCATTTTGACATCGTTTATTCATTTTGGTTTCTAAAAATTCTGAAATACGGCGTCCCGTTCATGTACTTACGGGATAATTCACTTAGCCCGAGGGTACGGGAAATCCCGTACAAAACGGGACTGTTGGCAACCCTAGATAAAGGGGATGCGAGATATTCACACGACGAGGAACGACAAAGCTACGTGCGAACTAAACTAGGGAAAGAGAGGGAAAATGTTTGTGAATGTAGAACTTTCGAAGTTTTGTTACAAATGCTACTAATTTGTAAGCAGTAAAATTTTTTTAAGAGCTAATGTCACTTATTATGTTGAATTTTTCTTAATTGAGGAGGTTCCAGGGAGACAAGCACGTAGAACTGTGTGTTCTTTTTGCCAAATTATTTAAATATAACCGCCGTATTGTGTAGTTATATTCCTCGCAATTTTGTTCAAGTATTCCAACAATAAAGGCCAGGAGAGTGTTTTATTTGTAGGGGAAATTCTGCATGCAGCAATATCTATGGATTTAGAGAGAGTTTTGTCTGTTATTCAATTGAGGGAATACAGTTAATAATAGCATTATAATACGTTTAAGTTCAGCTTATTGGAATTATGTAACCAACTTCATTTGAATTGCTGAAATGCTACCTTAAACAAAATTTATTTAAACCCCAAAACCTCAAAACACAATTTTCGCGAATGTGCCCTTCTTCCTGAAAAATCCTCAATTCCTTCACGATTAAAAATTTGGCAAGATATAATTTAAAGTCTTTCAGTAGCGACGTAGTTAATTACTTTACTTTTCATTACGTACATTGTATTCGAAAAATTAAAGCTAACTATGAAATAATTAAACTAATTTAAATGTCCAGATAAAAATTTTCTCTCACAATATAATAAACACTCAATATCTCCCAGTACCGATTTCATCCAATAGTACGCAACTCATAGTAAAATGTAATGTTTCTATAAAGAAACATGGCCGGTTATTCGTAACATCCTTCACTTATTAAACAACAGCAAATATTATTAAGACCTTAATCCCTTGTTTGAAACATATATTGATTAAATACATCGTTACAGTATTATGTAGCAACAAATGTATGCAAACAAAACACTACAATTATTTCAGTAATAAACCTTAATATGTTTGGTTAAAAATACCTACAAATAAAAATTCGTAAAAGTTAAACAAAAAAATTATCTATTTTATTCGCCAATAAAAACAACGTATCCAGTGCTACCGTACACTAACAACGACAGTGTCATAAGAACTATTTCGGGATAGAGGAAAACATATCGGTGTAGTTCCTATGTGCAGAACTACTGATAGTCTTATGTTGTTAAATGGCACGTCGTGCTGCAGCGGAAAAAAACATCACTTTCTACGGCAGAGAAATAATTTCTTGCCCAAGCCAAGAATATTATATAATAACGGAGAATTTCCCAGTTCGGCCTCGTACTTGCCAATTAATTCAAACCTTGCACTTCAGCAAACCTCATTTAAATTAACGACGTCTGCATTATTACTGCTCCGTGCAGTGGTTGGATAGACCTCCTCCCACCCCCACCCCACCCTACAATATATTTGGACTTAGACCTTTGTACGTGATAGTACAATTTTTTTTCTGTCTGGCCTGATCATGATATCTGTGTGATCGAAGGACCCGATAGCTGTTCAGTTTTCTAAAACGTCTGTTGTGTATCTCATCAACGTCGTACACCCACATGGGTATGTATGACTCTGCACTACCAACCACGTTAATTTCATTCCATGTAAAAATTCCACGATACTCTGCCTTCACTAAAGTATTGTTTATTATTGAAGATGTTTGAAGTATTCAAGAATTTGAGATTCTGCAAACCTTTACTCGCAACAGAAATATGCGGCGCAAAGTAATCCCAACGGTAATGGGAGTTCTTCACCCAAATACAATATGCCAGTATAGGGAACTGAACACACTTCAGTTTGTAAACGGAGCAAATGTCGAGTCTTGCTGCTTTATGAGTGTGATAACCTCAGAATACATTCAACGGTTTCCTCACATAACACTGTCTTATAGTCGTATCCCACTCAGCTGTAACTGCAACTGGTGTAAAATTATAAATAATTTGGAACTATTTCTCTCTCTCTCTCTCTCTCTCTCTCTCTCTCTCTCTCTCTCTCTCTCTCTCTGTATGTATATATAAACATATAAATACATTTATATTTGTATATATACAGTATATGTATATATACGTATATACATAGATATGTAATAATAATTTGTAATGAAAGTAGCAATTTGACTAGATTAGAGATAGCATATATATGTTACTAGGTATATTACGGTAATTCATATTATTTTGTAAGCTTCGTAATTTTATAGTTCAGTGGTAGACCTACTAGGTTGTGTAAAATGTTTTAAAATACTGTATTTTGAAATCTATATCAAAGTGTTATATTATTTATTAGGTAAATTTGTGCTGGTTTGATGCAAGAGAGGGCCTGCATGGCCCTGATCTTGCCAGCCTAAATAAAACATAAGCAAATAAATAGTGTCTACATCAAGAAATCTCCGTATTTGCGTGGTTGGCGCAGTTGATATAACACTCGCTTCCCACCTAGGAGACACGGGTTTGATTCCCGGCAGGGTCGCATGTGGGAACCGTGTCAGATGATGCCGCTTGTCGGCGGGTTTTCTCACGGATCTTCAGTTTCCCCCGCTCCTTCATCTAGTGCTGCTCCATTCTCACGTCATGTCACCCCTCACCAGAGCTACTGACCTAAGAGTTACGTGTTGACCAACATCTCTTCACTTCACTTTTCATCTATCACCGCGAATCAAACACGGAAAATTACATCAGATTACCTAGGCCCTTAAGAGGTCAATAATATTAAGTTTCGTTTAAAAAATGAAGGATGTATAACGAATACCTAGCAATGTTTCTTTATAGCAACATCGTGTTTCACTATTAGGTGCATATTATTGGAAGGAATCGGTACTGAAAGTTGTTTATTGTTTGGTGAGAGAGAATGTACGTTTTAAAATTTTAATTAGCTAATAGTTACGTTTTAATTTTTCGAATACAATGTACGTAACGAAGGTAAAGTTATTAGCTAAGTCCCTATTGAAATATTTTCAGTAATCTTGGTAAATTCTTAACCAGGAAGGAATTAAGAAACAAATTCATCATAATGTGTGACACGGATTCTTAAGGGCGCGGCTACCACAATTTTTATCGCCATTTTTTTTGTTTTTTATTTGTACCAGATATTTTTTTCTTATTTTAGACACAAAATGTGACTACATTTGGGTCTTATGAAATTTTTTTACCTCTCATAGTTTTCGCGTAATTGCTTGTTAAAGTCATATTTTGCTCGCTACAATGTCATGTTCGTAAAAATAAAGAATAAAAATTATTTGTATTAAAAAAAATATTAAATTTTTAAATTTTTTTTCTGTTTCAGCATTTTTAAAAATACAAATAATTTTTATTCTTTATTTTTATGAGCACATCACTGTAGCCTGCAATGTCTTTATCCATTGTGATTTTTTTTTTTTTTGAGTTTTGTATATCAGTTGGTTTAAGTGTAGTCTTAAAACGGAAACATGCAAAATATGACTTTAACAAGCCATTACGCGAAAACTACGAGAGGTAAAAAATTTTATAAGAGCCAAATTTGGTCACATTTTGTGTCTAAAATAAAAATATATCTGGTACAAATAAAAAATAAAAAAATTGTGACAAAATTGCGGTAAACCTCGCTCTTAAGGTTCTCGCCTGGGTGGATGTTTTTGCCAGTCCGTGACCACGGAGTGAGGAAGCGGTAAGGACGAGGAAGTACGTGAATCACGCCTCCACCTAGCCTCTAGGCACATGTCACTGAACTGTAGCGCAGTCTTCTAGACGGCAACTCTCCTCTGTGAGACATGTAGTGGTGAGGAGACCCTTCATTCTATGACGAAACATTAACAATAAAGACTGTACCGTACACGCGTATACCTTTAATTAGTCTGCACCAAGATTTTCGTACTTAAAAAGGACCGCAAAAACACCCATTTTCGAAATGTTATGCGGCTAGTAGATACTCTTCGGTGATTGGTGGTGAACCTTGAGTGGGTATGGCTTACACACGTTCTGCGTTCTTCGAATGCTATTCCTAAGCAGACCTCACTCACTCGCGATGAACAGTTTTATAATTATCTTGTTACGGCAGAAGCTCTGTACACCGCTCAGCTGCTTTAGATAGGCGGGCGCCTTAAGGATGTCGACGTGGCAAAAACGCATAATTTTATATTTGTACGACATAGTGTTAGTTTTACAGACGTTACTTTTGTATACATTTTCCACTCGTCAAACTATTTTAGCTCTCATAGTCTCCCCATAGCGACAGGTCAAAGTCAAAATTTGCAAGTTACGGGAACATGCTAATAACAAAACCAACTGACTTACGCGAATAAAACCATTTACACTGAAATTTGATAGTATGGGTCATGTGCTAAAATACTTAAAATCACACAATGCAATTCGTTCGTATTTTTTTTAAAAAATTCTAAAAATAACGATAATGTTCTTTATGAATTGTCATTAAAAAAAATACAAAGAGACTTAGTTGTGTGGTTTTAAATCTTTTAGCATATGGCCCATACTATCTAATTCCAGTGTAAACTATGTCATTCGAGTAAGTCAGTTGGTTTTTGTAATTAGCATGTTCCCGTAGGTAACTTGCAAATTTTGACATTGTCATGCCGCTATGGGAAGACTATGAGAGCTGTAAAAGTTTCACAAGTGGAAATTGCAGGCACAAGTAACGCTTGTAAAACTAACACTACGTCGTACAAATATAAAATTACGCACTTTTGCCCTTAAGATCTGATATAAGCGAGCGAAGGTATGTTTTGTTGCCTCGACCGTGGTATTTCCAGCTCTGTGCTGGCCTGGAGGATTCTATTAGTCGTCGAAGACCCGAGGCAAAAAGCCTGGCAGGGGGACGGTGGTGCGTGGAGCGTATAATTGAATTATTGTCCCCTGAGAGAAATACTGCGGAAGGAGGAGGGGGTTGTGGGAGGAGGGGGTGTTGTGGCAGTTGGATAAGGAGGGAGAGAGGTTAGCGACTCGACGCAGCAAGAAAGATGACAGAGCAGCGAGAAGTAAAACTCCTAACACGATATAGAACTTTGTAAAGCCCACCTCGCTGTTGGATCTGCGCTACAGCAGATTACAAATATGCACTTATTTTGACAACCATTATCGTGTGTACAACGCACCCACCTACGAATATGAAACACATTTCATTGAAGGATTATAAAGAACGTTAAAAAAAAAAAAATAACGCGCACTGGAGATACTAGTTCCAAACCTACAAAATGACTAAAAAGACTTTTCTCACACAGATGTATTACAAAACCTACTGCTCAGATCTAAACGAAACTACTTAATTTACGGGCTTGTTCCCGAGTCTTTTTCAGACTGGTGCCAATAACTAAAATATTTTTTAACAAAAAGTTTTGAAAACATTTGAGTCAATGTGCAATCACAAGGTGCACAATACTGTGGACGCATTTTTTAAAATAATGTACCATTCGCCAGCAGAAAAAAAATTCCTTCGTTTTTGCTTATTTTCACGATGAAAAACCTGGTACTTTGGGTAATAAAATCTGAAAAACAGTTCAGTATAATTCTACAAAAATATTCTGCTACAAATTATAACATAGAAGTGTCAAACTGTGCAGCGAAATTTTGATATGAGTATTAGGTAGCAATAAAAAATATTTTCGAAATCACTGCAAAACCCCGTAACGAAGCCTTAAGGGGATCGGTATACGTCAATTTCGAATTCTTCATTTTCAGCTGCAAGTTCCATCCAAAAAGATTTATCTACATTTATGCTTGACACAGATATTACATTCATAGCCATCGCGTACATGAGCTGGAAACCTAACCTATCCTGAAGTACATCCGAGGAACATCCGGGTCTGTAACGATAAATATGCCTTACATTTAGACACTATATTGGAACCTACCCAACATTCAAATTTCCTCGCTATAAATCACTATTTCTAACCGTGACCGATAGCCTGTTGTACGATGGCTGACCGCTACATATTTCCGTTGTAACAGCTGTGAACGTATTTTTAAATTACGCGATTGTGGGGAGTTTACAGCAAACACTTCCACTACCAAAAATATCGTCACATCACATGCAGTGTATATATGGTACAACAGTCGCTAACAAAGCGGCTTTGTTCTTCACCTCTGAGGGGCAAGGAGGGGGGGGGCATTACAAACCCGGCAAGGAAGAAACAAGCGGGCAAACGTTGAAATAAAACCTAGAAGCACGCCGGTTCCATCGCGGTAACTGGCCGACTCTCCCGCTCCGCCACGCCCCTTCCCTTCGCACATACACGATCACTGAGAGACCGCCAACTCTACGGCACTTGAAAGTCATGCCTCTCAACATAGTGACAAAATAATCAGCCGCGCTACAAACATGTTCGATGAAAACAGCGCCCTACCTATTCCACAAGCTAAAACAGTCCCGTATATTTCCAACTGAAGAGAGTCGTTTGCCCTAAAGACTTTAACCCTAAAGTTGCAGTTGCTTGACCTAAAGGCGTTTAGGGCAATCGACGTGCATGTACTCTCTCCAGCAATAAATACATAACGTAAAGTTTACACATGGCGCGGCTTCATAATTAACACAGCATTATATATACATTTGCCGACTTTACGAGTAAACATTTATCCAGAATTACTAACTCGTTACGCGTGATCTCTTGCGCCGCAGTTAAATGCACGAGGTTCCGGCGTCAGAGATTGTGCCTCAGAAGATAGTAACACTGGAAACAATCTTGTTTAAAACGTTGGTTAATACTATTGCCTAGGATTGATATTGTTTAATTTTCGCAAATTGGCTTCAAGAAATCTACAGCTATAGATTAACGCATTTTGCCTTGAATTACGTACCGCACCCTCTTAAGGCGGCCGCTTTAACATAGAATATGGCCGAAGACCGACTCCTCCTTTTCTAGTTTCTGCCTGGCGTTAATATGTATTTGTGTGTGCGGCGAAAATCGATGTGACGCTACGAGCGACGTCGGCAGGTACATATATTGTAATATCGCCTCTATTGTCAAAGTTGTAAGCGCGCGCGCAGTCTTCCCGCCGTAACGTTTTTACTGTGGGACTTTAAGCGGTGACCCTAGAATGTTATTGAACCCGTAATTGTAGCAAAGTCCAATGTAATTGTAGACATCAATTTCGAACGACTTTCGTACATATATATATATATATTCTATACAAGGAAATGAAATGTTTGAGGTTAATATTACTCCAACTCAGTTATATTCAATTTACAGATAATTTGGTACCACAATGTATAGTGTGTATGTGTGTATACACACTTGTATAAAGACAAACTTTTTTTGTAAACATAGCACTGTAAGATATCGTTTGAGCTAACTGAAAAAATACAAAAGCTGACGAAACAAGAACTGTAGAGTAAATAATTTTATAACCGCAACGAACGATATTAGCGCAAGGCTTGACTTACGTCGCTTTTTACCTCAGAGCACTGGCATAGGTAAGCAAATATAGGAATTTGTATGCTAAATTATTTTAGGTAGGGACCTCGAGTTTTTTCGTTAGTGGCATATCTCCCACATATTTTGAATTAAGATACTTAAATTTGGTACAGGGGTACCTTTTTACACCTATGTAAAGTCCTCCGAAGAATTTCACAAGGAAAAACCTGTCTCGACATGCGTAAAATTCCAACTGTTGGCAGACGTCAAATATGAGACAGTCGTGGTTAAACTACTGGTTTTATTAAAAAATATGTACATCGTTTTTTTTTTCTGATAAAATTTTTGTGTTATTTAATTTAGCACTGGAGTATTTTTTGCTCGTAATGCTACCATTTTCAACAAAAAAGCAAAAATATCAATTTTGGCTGCCATTTTCCAATATGGCGGCCAAAGCTCAGGTCCGATTGGTGGAGATGTTTAATATGTTGAAGAGTAAGATAACAAGCTGTGAAAAATTAGTGCGTGTAACTCGGGTTTTTCTTCTAAAGCAGCTGCATTCCATTCCCCTTGTTCCCCTACCAACTCTGAGACGCGCAGCTCATTAAACAGGACAGTTTTAAAAAATATGTAATAACTGTGGATTTCGTTATGAGCCAGACAGACAAGGGAGCAGCGTGATGTCTGGAGGTCGCAGCCTGGCTTCCAAGGGTCACGAGCTGCCTGCTGACAGTCGTATATCAGTCCTTATCAACCCCCTCCCTTCCCGTCGAGGATGGCCTCGGTGGAATGTTGCCCAGACCTTAGGGCCTCAGGGGGTGCAGCTGTCGGCGAGGAAGGGTCGTAAAGTCCACCCTTGCATGCGATATACACTGCACATCGCCTTCACGGGAAATGCTTAAGAAATGCATGCATTACTAAAGAGAAACATCTATAAAAACTCGTATGCATATACAACTGCTTAGCAAGTGCATGTACTACGGACTATTGTTTACCATTACTGTTCGTCTATATTGATTACGGTTGGTGTTTCTCTGTATTCTTAGTAACAGTTGACTTGATGTAAAGTTGGCAGACTTAGTGTTCTGACTTTTGTATCTAATATTATTTTCGTGCTTGTAATTATTCAAATGTAATTATAAATATGAAATTGTTTGTAAGTTCAAGAGAAGGCAAAATACATTTACTTATCAATATTAAAAAACATAAAGAATTATTACGTTGATATGTGGAGTTGAGCAGAAGTAAATAATTTAGAGGCAAATTTTCGTTGTTTTAGGCATTGCAGCAGAAAGCTGTAAACAGGTGACAAAATAGAAAGCAGTTAAAAGGGTTCGCGAATAATCCTACACTCAATGCTAATGCTTCGCAATGCAAACTCTGCCAGAGACTATAAAAACAAAGTACTTCCCAACAAAAAAAATCTCTCAATAGCTACGCGTTAACTAATGATATACTGAAGCATAGTTCCAAGCCAATAGAAAAGTTTAAAAACGTCATCAACGTATTTTTTTTAAATGAGAAATGCAAACACATCTCTAAAGGAGACATTATGTATTTTACTAAGGAAATTGTAGCATCTTTTTAGACAGTAAATTGTCTTACTTCTGTACGTGTGTTAAGTTTTTAATATGGATAAGTTCTACAAACAAAATTCTTTATTTTTACGTGTCATTATGCAATAAGTACAACATGTGCTTTTTTATATTACGAAAATGTTGTCAGAGCTAATGTCTATAAGCGGTGCATTATTTGATTTAAAAAATTTGTTATGTTTTTCTGCCCAGAAGTGTAAAACACCATAGTTAATTTGCATCAATCACTGGTAGTGTAAAGATACCTTTATACCTGGTGCGTAAGAGCTGTTGTAGCATGACATTTCTTCTTATTCTACGCCAAACCGCCAAACTCATTCTCGATATGTATATTTACGAAAAGAACACGCAGTTGAACCCATGCCTCTATAATTAGAAATATGCAGCACGATTATTAAAAACATGATACAGTACTTTTAAAGACTACTGTAACTATAAAAAAACAGCCCCAATGCGAAAAACACAACAATAGAAACGAGCATTACACTTGGAACTACGCTGCCCAGAAATATAACAATTTGATCGCCGCCTCAAGTCCCATAAAAAAAAAAAAACTACAAAGAAAACCTCACACGCCAGTTTGGCGCGCGGTGAATAGAGGCGATATGTTTCTCGTCGAGCATAGTACTCTGGCTCTTATCGCTCCGCTGTTCTCACGCATCAGACGCGGAAATTAGAAACGGGTACACACTCTGGAGGAAACAGTTTTATGCGTCACCGACTATACCCCTAGAGTTATTCGAAGCGCGCTGACGGAAGAGGGCAAGCCGCTGCTCCCCTTTCAAAACAACCAGTATATTCCGTGCAGGGGAGGGGGAGGGGTGAAGATTCTTTATCTGTCGCCAATGACTCGGAAACAACGACCACGGAACAAAAGGCGGCAGACACGGCGGTGACTGTCTACACAACCCTTTTTTCACAATCGAAAAACATACGCACAAGACATACCACAATATTGACAGCTGGACACGACCGGAAACAGCGTGAGAAACTGAATCATAATATTGATGTTTTACGTATAATGGTTAGCCTATTAGACTTTCACGACTGTGCAGTTATTTATGGCTATACCGAGTATACCCGAGGCCATTTGAAGAAACGTGAAAGGTGATCGTATATAAGAAGTTCTTCGAAGCAATAACATATTATGTTGCAGCTATATTCGAATAGTTTTGTTTTCTTCATCTCTAGTTTCGACTATTTTGTGGTTGGGATTTTTCAGTTTCTCTTCGTTTTACAGCTTCTTTCAACAATTTTACAGTCGCGCAGTCTTTCACAAATGTAGTCGTGTTGAATTTCAAACCTCACAATATGTCAACAATATTTTATTTTCACATAGGAACATGATATTTCACTGACTCGTATGCGACTGTTTCCTTCTTAGCTCCGTAACTCTAGTCCTATTGTTTACTCCAGGGCAAGTGTGTTTCTTACGCGGAGGTTTATAAGAAATCTTTAAAACGCCCGAATTAATTGTTTTCTACGTATTTTTTCAACAGCGCGTGCACACAAAATATAAAATTTCTGCCTGTAATACAGTTTTTAAATTGCCAATATAATTTTCGTGGCGAGCGAATGAAGAATTACGAAAAGCCTTGCATATAAATCCCTCTTTATTAAATACCTTTGTGGAGCCTAGGAGCAAACGAACAGGTCCTGATTGAAAAAAAATAATGGAGACTGCATATTTTTTAATATCGTCGTTCCTTTGTCCCCGACGTTTCTGCTGAGGGCCTCGAAGTGATCGTAATAATTAAAACCGCCGCAGGCCAACTGCGAAATCTTTCGCTAAACGTCTTTTATACGCTTTGTGCTAGTAACAAAGCCAACACCTAAACACAACTTGCAACGTTTAGATTAAATAACCGACGTCTCCCAGGCAAAAATGTAGACCTGATTAATTATATAGAGTGAAACTATAACATGCTCTAAATACGTGAGTTCGGAACGTTTAAAAAATAATGGTTTGCATGTTACATGCAAGGTTATTAAAAAAAAAATATTCGAAGTGTAAATCACAAACTAACAATATGATAAATGTATTTTGCGACCTATTTCAAAACGTGAGTAAAACACGTATCAAAATATGTGTATGATATGATTACAATGTGTTAAATCCTTAAATGTAAATAATAAAACTAGTGGTGTGGTTATAAAGTATGCAAGCCCATCAGGTTGTAATAAAAGTTGGGCGAAAAATAACACCAATAGCTTGTATCTTAGCAGTTACGTACTCAAGTATCTTATAACTTTGCGGCTAAAGTCCCTGACACGCTACATAAAGTTTTAATGTTATTTAATGTAAATTGACATAAGTTATAAAAGCTACACTGTATATACGGAAATGAAATTACTCACGTGTTTCAATACAAAAAAAAAAAATCTTTAAAGGCTTGACTGGCGATAATTCGAACCAATCAGGCAATACGATTTACAGCACCGAATCTAAGCCACTTCAATTTGGAGGTTCCGTTGACTTCAGCCTTTAAGGGGGATAAGTTCCTTCCATCTTCGAATTATTTAACTTTCGTTGTAAACTCCATGCTATGAGATTTATTAAAATTTCCCGGCTGACATGGCACATACTTCTTGAGCGTTACAAAATTGTTACACCTTCGTTGCCTTTCATAGGTTTTGACTAGCAACCTTCCAGAGGAAGAAAGTAATTTTTTTATCTACGGATGGTCACAGGTATAGTATTAACAGTAGTAGTCGAGCAAAGTCAATTGTATACAATGTCAGAAACTAGTTCATGTGACTTGTCGAAGCATAAAATATTACAGAAAATTTGTAGGCCAATTTAAAAGCCAAAGTTCCATTATTACAAAATGGTGGGTACTGTTCCCCCTTAAGGCGGCCGCCTGCGTGGATATATTGTAGTGCGTTCGAGGTCCGGAAGTGAGACGCGGTAAGGGCGACACAACACGCGTATCACGCCTCATCCTAGCCTCTAGGCGCTAGTCACTGAACTGTAGTGCTGTCTTCTCGCCGACAACTATCCTCTATGAGACATTCAGTGGTGGCCCTGTATTAATGACGTCATATTTCATATAAAGGTGTGTTATACCTGCCTATACATTTAAAAGGTTCTGAGCCAAGATTACCATGCCTAAGAAAAACAGCAAAAAAATCGCCATTTTCTACCGCTAGAAAATATGCTTTAATGAGTAGTGGTAAGCCTGAAATGGGTGTACACGAGTGTAAAGTACTTTGAATGATATTCTCAGTGCACACTGATTAGTATTGTAGTAATCCTGTACCGGCTGAGGCTGTGCACACAGCTCGGCTGCCTGAAAATGCGGCTACTGGCGTTCAAGTGTGGAAAAATCATAATTTTATATTTGTATAAAAGGGTTAGATTCGTAGACATTATTTGAGAGTACACTTTCCTCTTACGAAAAAAAAAAAGTAGCTCAACCAGTTTTTCCATAATGTCAGTTCAAAGTCAAAATTTGCATATTTTTACTTCATGCAAAACTTGAAAACCAATAAACATAATGAAATGGAAAAAATCGCATCAAAACTACATGCCACGGTGTACGGCTTGAAACATATAGAAACCCTTTACATAAACATTTCGTATTTTTAAAAAAAGTTTAAAATGTAATAAAAAACTATTTTAAGTACAAACATTTTTTGTAAAGGGTTTCTATGTGCTTCAAGCCGTAGACCGTGGCATGTAGTTTTGATGTGATTTTTTCCATTTCATTATGTTAACTGGTTTTCAAGTTTTGCATGAAGTAAAAATATGCACATTTTGACTTTGAACTGACATTATGGAAAAACTGGCTGAGCTAATTTTTTTTTGTAAGAGGAAATTGTACTCTCAAATAGTGTCTACGAATCTAACCCTATTTTATACAAATATAAAATTATGATTTTTCCACACTGGAACATCCTTAATACTTCACTGCAATACGTATAACGCAAACATTAACTATACTTAGGGACCGTTGTTTTTCGCGAAAATAATTTTGCCTCGCTTTGTTTCCGTGCCTTACGTGCACATCTGCAGTTCTGCTTCGTGGTCAGCGATTGGATATTTTAACTGTCAAGAGCCTTGAGATTCTACCGGCAAATCACTGGCGTGTGTTGTTGCAGGAAAGTTTTTGTAATTGGCTCAGTCAAATGAGATACGGCTCTTCACACAGACACGCTACCAATAACCATGAAGCAGAATTCCATATTTGCACTAAGGCACTGAAACTAACTGGGGAAAAATTCTTTTCGCGAAAAAACAGGGTCGCTAACTATGGGACGGCTAATGCGGCGATGTAGCGGTTGTGACACTCGCATCTCGCGACAGCGATGCGGGTTCGAGTCCTCGTGTAACCACTCTCGATTTACGCCTGTGGGAAACTTGGCGGGAGTTACTGTTTGTTTGGCCACACATAGGTGACTCGCGACAACGTACTTACTATTAACGACCATCTTGTCTAGAATAATAGTTAAAAAAAAAAAAACATTATTTATTGTGAATTAAGACGTTAAGTTTTGAGCATACTACAATATATAAGCAGTTAAGGATAAAGAGAGCACTCAAAAAACCATGTTAAATTATATATTCAGCTAGTTCGTATCGTTGCGCGTGTAATTTCGTACGACGGGATACGTATAACCTCTCTGGATACGTCACTTGTTGTTTGTGCGTTTACGATAAATTATGAAGTCAGTAGTAATCGATACAGTTTGATTAAAAAATATTATTACTTATATAAAATTAAATTATGTCAATTTTTATTGCTTTCGATTCAGTACGGTTGTATTTAAATAGCAAAATGTACGTAACTATATTGTGTAATTTCGCTGCCAACCTTACAAGCAGTAAAGCCACTAGAGTTAATGGTGAATTATATGCAGTAACGGCTAGTGATATTTTTCAAAGGTTAAATTTGTAGCGCTCACTTCATCCCGAACGACCTATAACAGGATGTGTGGCAGCTCTCCAACTTGGAGGACCACAGATGAATGAAGGATGACATGAAGTGAAATCTTACAAATGGAGCAGCAATGGAATAAAGGGCGGGGCAGACCGAAGTACCCCGAGAAAACCAACAGGTTAACTGCAACATCCGCCACGTTACCCACATGCGCAAAAAACTGGGACTAGCGCCGCCGGTAATCAAACCTTGCTCGTCGTGGGAGGCGAGTGATCTGACAGCTAAGCCGCCGAGGTTACCTAAGCCTTTAGACAAATTTGTACCTCGGAGGCATAAGATACTATGTCACAAACATCATAATTCTTCAGGAGGGTAGTTTGAAGAGTGTGATTCACTACTGAATTCAGCTATTTAATACCCAAAAGTGTGGATTTTTAACATAACACAGACTTTGTGTTGTGTATCATTAGAAAGTACTTAAAACTATGCCAATGTTTATGGTAAAAAGTGAATTTTGAGAAAAAGTTGACTCGGTGCCTTATGCCTCCGAGGTACAGAAATAAACTGCAACACCACGAAAACGGTTACCCTTAGCGACTGCTGGCAAGACAATTTCATTCTGTTCCATTGTACATCCTGACCAATACACCGAAAGTAAACGTGCAATATATCATACTTTTCCGAAAATAACTGAGGTGTGGATATGAAAGAAACACCACGCTCACTACGGGTTCAATATCTTCCTTACTTGCAACACTATTCGAAATTGTGTTCCTTAATCTCAAACGGTCCCGGATATATTTCACGAAAAAGCAATTTTCGTGGGCGCGTAACAGAGCAACAATCTTCAATCGTCGAAACCTCCCCGACATATTTCCACTTTATTTCTCGTAAGGAATCACCTGCATACTCTGTAACAGAAGCCACGCTCTCTAAAGACGCGGTGCAATATAAGAACGAAGAAATAAAAGTAAATCGAAGTTCATTCTCCTAGTGTTTGTGCAATCCCCTTGGGGGACGTACCATCGTGTAGAAAGCATTGAAGTTTATAGCAGAGCTTGTGTCTCGCTTCTTTCATTACGTCGCCCGCGTGCCACAGCAAGTACCTACACTCTACACGGCGCAACATACATGCGACACTCGTGCGAGATACCCAAGTAGGCCTACATCTCGTACAAGAATGTCTCTTGCACCATGCATCTCGAACAACATCAGAAGATAGACCATGTCTAAGGCACATTCTACTACAGGTTAGAAAGATCAATGTTAAAAGTTTGACACAGGGACATTTTCTGCCGCTTGAGCGCTGGTATCTGTAAGGGGTGCCACCTGACCAATCACAGAACTTTACTGAATTCCAAGTTACATTAAGTTGATAATTCAAAACACGAAATTTGTTTATTTTCACTTTAAAATTAAGTTTAATGACTTCTGTCATTTCCAGGCATATTTAAAATATCATTTAACTATGGTTTTATATTTATCTGGTACCTTAGCGATAGCAGCGAAACCAGCCGCAGAAATGTTCTATGTGCCAAGCTCTCCCATAAGAAAACACATAATATTTCTGTACAATTAACCTTAGCCAAGTCTCTAAGACACGATGATTTTGTAATACTTAGCGGACGGGTATGTTCGCGGTAAAAGTTTGTTCTGGGCATTTGACTCTAATCTGTGTGCTGGCGGACTTTGCAATTCCGATGCGAATGAATTTACCACATTACTACTCGTGATGCCTTTGTGCTATTCAGTAACGGTCTATTGGAAATGGCGAATGAGGACAAAGGTTGTTGGGCCTTATACATTTGTTTAAATTTCCAGGCTTAAGGACTGAATGGTTTGTTTCCTGTGCGTTTTACGTGAAATTTTCTAAAAGTGCTTTGCGAGTGAGCGGCGATCTTGCTGAGTGCTACTAGAGGAAGCTTATACCGCATTTCACGGCGTATTTAACGTCTCTGTGGACGTGCTCTTTAGTCACTGAGTGTGGTGACAGATCGTCAGGAGCTACTGGGACTCGTTCTTCCGCTTCGTCAGGTACCCGTGTCAACTGATTCAGGTAACCCGAGAGATTTACATTTTTTTAGTATTATGTGGCTGTCAACGGTGATTGGGGCTTAGACTTGCCGCGCTGAGGAACTCCGTTTTTGTGGAATACTGAACGATGCGATAAATTGCGTGATCCTCCAGGTGTTGTCAATCATTTGTTTAGTCAGACTGAAAATAATTATGGTGTTGTAAGCAGAGTAATGTAACCACTTATATGTTTACATATATATATATATATATATATATATATATATATATATATATATATATATATATATATATGTTTCCAATCGGAAAAATGGCATAGAAGCCTTGCAAGTAAATATCATTATATTGTTTAACATGGCCATGGTTTTGGCTGACCTTCTGTATACTGTGTCAGTTGGGTTTTATAGTGATTCAAAATTAGCGACTGAATCATTTTTAGTAAATACTATTAAAGGGGGGTATTGGATTGAGTTTATAGGAATTGAATTGCGTTGTTGTATTTTCACTGTATTGAGCCACTTAAGTAAAATGCTTTATGTAAGAGAGGCGCAGAGTTGTTATTTCAGTATATCCCCCTGGATAGTTACATTAAAAACTGTTGTTATCTTTCTTGCTTGTTTCTTCCTAAAGTAACTTGTCCCTAACCTAGTTAATTTTGTCGCAACCTTACAGAGAGGCTAGAAGGGCCTAAGGTTACTACAATTTCCTTGATTGTTAGTTGGGTTTCAACATACGTTTAGCTTACCAAAAGATTACTGCCTTTCGCTTATACGTAGAGGTGTTAGAGAACAAATAAGTTCGAAACATGTTAACACAGCACATTTCTTATCCTCGAGCGACCTTTACGGTATGGGGTAAGAAATGCCGTTGAGGCCTCTACGGATAATAAATGTAACTTACTGTGTTAACATGTATCGAACTTATTGGTTCTCTTCAGGTAGTGTAGACTGCAGTTTCCAGCAGTCAGTCCTACGACAAGTTCACAGTCTTAAGGGTGCCGCCTACCCGCGCGTGAGACGCTCAAAAGCGACGGAGCAGTAAGGTCGACCTTGAAGCGCGCATCAAATGCCGCGTCGCCTCAACGAGCCAAGCGCTGAACTAGTGTGCAAGCTTCCCGCCGAACGGATTTTACTATGGGACACTAAGCGGTGACCATATAATTTTATTGGTGGAAAGTCTGAAGCTAAGTTCAGTGCAGGTCGCAATCTGAGTTTCACATACATCCGGTTAGTACATATTTAAGTACGACCATTTAAAAAAAGTCATTTTTAGCCATGTTGGAGTGCTTAGAAACAGTGTTTTTAATGAGCGTGGCGTCTTAACAATGAGGTTCCGACATTGGCTGAAGTTCGTTTTCTTTTCGTACGTTGGCACAATGGACACACGTGGAATCTTTTCGTAGAAAAAACCTGTTTATGAACATACTGCAACGCATTGAAGCCTGGGGCAGGCGGCCCCCTTAAGTGGACTAGGGTTTGGACGAGTATACACCACTACACATACCGAACTAACGCCGTCTCAACAATCACCTTCACTATTCTGAACTGTGACATGACACGAGTCCCTACAGTGGAGAAGAGAAGGAATTCGAAGGGCAGGCGAAGCTGCAGTACCCAGGCAGCGTCCGCCACGTTTCCCACATGCGAAAAAATCGCTGGCCACCGGAAACCGAACCAGGATCGGACTGGTGGGAGGCGAGTGTTCTAGCAAACCGCAGACCCTCAACAAGACGAGAGACAGTGCCATTGTCAGTACTGCGCCAGAGTACGCAGTAAGCGGTGCAGTCTTAATAGGCTGGAATTCCTTCAGAGTCGAGGCATGACGTCACCGCGAGCAGGAAACTGGGCAATGAACACAACTCTAAGTACATAAAGCTGTCAAGACGGCATCCTGCGAGACATCAGCCACTATGATGGACGACAAGGTCACACGACGTAACGTCACAATCTCGCGAGGTCAAGCGTAGCTCGGCTTCAGCTTTACAATGGATGTTCGTCTCGTCAACGATTATGCTGCAGCTTACACATCAAGTGCACGGTAGCTTACATAACAACTACTGGCCCTTCTAAACAATCCTGGGAGCTCTCACACAATACTCACGCCACTGTAGTGCACGTTCGCCAGGGAGCTCTCGCAGAATACACGTGGATCTTCACCATTGCAGAGCAGTGGCGGCTCGAGGGTTGTTGCCAGGGAGGGCACAATCTGCCGAGAACTGTACACTCCTGTGCACGCGACACCATCACGGACTAAATAGTAATACAGACGTGAACTGTCATGGCGGCTCGTTTGGTATTGGCGAACTCCAGCGCTTATTGGTTGCCCAAGACTGTTGACGTCAGCCCCGTGTCTGTTTGGATCCTGCATGTTACGGCAGGTTTCCTACTGATCTGGCTGCCGATTATCAGAGCAACTGCCTCACGCTGATTGGCAGTAGGTGACTCCGCCATGTTGCTGGCCAGGGAAGCCATTTTGCTGGGAGTGTGACTGAGTTCGTGGGCCTACCCGCTATTTCACTTCTGTATTCATAAATATTTTGAGCCGCCGTATACCAATGATCATGGAATATCTACTGGCTGTAATAAGCGGCACCTACCAACGAGCTATATAGTAAACATAGAGGGGCGGAAACAACAATCTCCAAGGCTCTGAGGTGAAGCCCAATTGAACGTGGTATTTTGACTCTAGATAACATGGCGGACTCTTATATCCGGTCGAAACGAGAGCGATTATGCTAATTTAAACATTATTACAGTATAATATATTACAATAATTATTGGCATTTTTTTCTTGTGTTTAGCGGGAATATAGTGGAGCTTATAAAGTAACGGATTTTATGCGAACATATGACGGATTTTCAACATAACGTTGGCCACACTGCTGTTCGCCACGTTTTCTTGGGTCAAAACAGCCGTTCAATTGGGCTTCACTTTGGAAGCGTTACCGCTCCTCTATGTTAACTATATAGCTCGTTGGCACCCACATACCAGCGTGTCAGTGGCTGTAGCGTCAAATAGCGCACAAACATATGCAGTTCTTTGCAACTTGTGCCCTCCCTGGCAACAAACCTAGAGCCATCAGTGTTCCAGAGAACACTCAAATAAACATCCGGCGAGGTCGGTCCCCGGATTTTCCCCGTGTGGGAATAGTGCCGGGCGATGCCGCTGTTCGGCGGTTTTTCTCGGAGATCTTCCGTTTCCCTTGCCCTCTCATTCCGGCGCTACTCCATACTCACCTCATGTCACCCCAAAATCTCTGTTTCACTCACCCATCCTGAAGCCACATTCAGGCGGGCGCTCAAGACATCGCCAAACACCTCAACTCATACACGTCGATAATGAAGCATCTGTCAGACTTTACAAACTGCCTCTCGTTACGTAGTTATCCTACACCTCGTATTAAGCAGTGAGAACACTAAGTGAAGTGTTGTCTGCTTATATACTGTCGTCTGTCGAACACAAAGAGCAAACTTTCGTATCTAGAGCTCGACCTGTAATCGTACACGATTAGTACATACCAAACATGCCGCTTATAAAACAAACCAATAATGAAATGAAACATCTATATAGTTAAATGAAAAGTTTCATACCTATACAAATAGTTAAGTCGAAATAAAATCAGGTATGTGGGTATATTATTATTTAAACGCATGAAATTTACATTTTTTACTATATTTTCATTTTGAAGAGAAATAAACATTTTGTTAAGGTTCGAAGATAAACTTATTTGTATATTGGACGATTAAACTTCAGTATTTACAATTTTATTTTCTGTCTATTATTTTCGCATATTTCATTGCTGTTGTCTGACTTACACAATTTTTAAACAGCACACAGTATTTCCTTAGATTAACAATATGTTTAATGTCAGCTCGTCCAGCAAAAACAATATAATATTTCCACAACAATCAAAATGTGAAAACCCTAAAAGACGTGAAAATAATTTCTAATAACATGTTAACTATTATCCGAGCCTACTGTAAACTCACTCGCCTAAAACACACATCTAATAAACAACAAGCAACGAAGAGTACGTGAAACAATTTAAATCTACCCAGGTATACCACATCGAAAACATTAATCTGAAATATAATTAAAATTACGGTATTGGTTTCTTAAAATGTTGTTTTCAGTACAAAAACTAAAATATATTAAACGAAAAAATATTATGATACGCATTAAAAAGAACATATCATTATTTCACTTTGAATTACATTTTACAGTTACGGTTCAGTGTTAATACAACAGCAAATGTTAACACTCAATAAGGACATTTATCAGCGTTCATTGTACATAAGTTGCTCGTTAAGTTTCACTCAGCTATAACATGTAAATACCCTATACTTGCTGTAGCTAGAGCTCCGAGATAGGTAGCACCCTTAATATAAAGCAGCTGAGTACTAATTTCATGGCCCCAAGCGAAGCCCTGAAAAATATTAGTTATATAATAAAATTAACTAAGATAACCGTATAGATTATGAATTACTAAAAATGTAGGTTACAAATAAATAGTATTAAACATGACACGCAAACAACCAGTGTTTGAGTTCGCGCCCTGTCTAGCAGTCAACGGTATGCTGGTACGCTCACTAAGAACGCCTGATTCCAACAACGTGCAGCGCAGTACTGTGTAGCGGGTTGCATGTCCCCTAGGCGTCGACATGGCACAGTTCCCACCAGCAGCGCAGTGTTTACAATCCTCAACGAACATGACGGCGCACAATATAGAATTTCACTGTCATTATTAAATACATTGTCCACTTGTTTTCCTTGTGATTTTTCCTACGACAACTGTAGACTATAGTCTATTACGAAAAGTTTCTCGGTTAGACTGAGTAGTTAACCTGAAATAAAGTTTGGTTGCGTCCAATAAGTGAACTGAGTCAATAATTAGCGTGGGTTAGTCTCAACCAAGCTAACCCTTGGTGACCAAACATCCTGGTTACGTGATCGGAAAAACCGACCAAATCTAGCATGTTACTGTTCGTAAACACCGTGAGTTACACGGATTAACCCAGTTTATTTCCGTGTTGTGTGCATGTGCGGCGTCACGATGAATATTTTTTTGGCCTTTGAGAGCGAATACAACAAACATTTACTGTCATTCAAGTGACTTTTTTTTTTGTACTCGAGATTTTGACGTTATTGAACGGTTTCATGACATTAAATGAATGCTTGACAAAAAAATCCTAAACGTGTAAAAATTATCATCGCGATGTTTTTAACGTAAATAAAACTGCATTAGCGTTAATATTTACTTTCGTATAACACGTATAAAACTTAATTTTAACACAAAATGTAACATCAGCTAAGTATTCCTTGGAGCCACCACACTGTTGTGACAAGTATCTGAACATTCTCAATTAATTAAGTTAGGGCAAGGAATTTACAACCGTGTGATTTTTTAAAATGAAAAGTTTAAATTTAAATATATGAACGAAACTGCATAATAAGTTCAAAAATAATTGTTTTCATGTAAGTCGCATGGAAAGGATACATATTTTAGTAAAATCGAAACGAATTTATTATTTTATTTAATTTTCACGCTTAAGATGACGTAACAGTTCAACGTAAATGATCAATAATCACTATTATTTATTAAAATTGCCCTCTACTACAGTCATACTTTTCTCGTCTGTTGTTTCGTATTACAACCAATGAATAAATAAACCAGAACTATATACAAGTCCCGTGTTGCGCTCCACAGATACCTTACCACCAGTGTTCTGAATTGATTATTACGGGTGCAGGTTCAAATCCCGAGCAGTCTACGTTTGCGTTAACTTGACGTAACATACATAAAATAATACCTAGACGTGCAGCGCAAGAGGCGACTTTCTCCGTGCAGTGTTGCCACATTTTTCACGTAAAATATATCCGTACAACATTTTACCACTTACATTTTTTTCTCGAATTTTGCCCACGAATCGCGAGGTATGTTCGTTTGTTTCTGGGCATATATATATATATATATTTCTGCTTATGATGGAAGAAATATTATGCGTTTATAGCTATATGTTTTGAAAATGTTTGAAGCAGCTATATAGTCATTCAAGGGACAAATGCAATGAGGGGTTGGGGGATACAGCATTAATCTTTCCACTGAGAGGAACATGCAAAGCCGCTCTTTTTGCAAGGTCACTCGCTAATGGCCTGCGAGACATTTAAGGGCATTCGGCTATTCGAGATAGTAATTTTTTTAAACCCATGCGAGGGCCGTTATATGTATGTGGTTCGAAATAAAGTAAGAATAAAAAAAATCCCAGCTAAAGTTATATTTTCAACCAATTAGAATCTTTCCACGTGTAACGGATAACGACGGGAAATATCTAACCTCTCTGGACACGTCACTTGATGTTTGCGCGTATGAGATATATTATGAACTCAGTAGGAATCTATGCAGTTTTATAAAAAAATATTAACCATATAAAATACAATTATGTCGATTTCGGTTGCTTTTCTTTCAGTATGGTTGTATTTAAATAGGAAAATACACGGAACTATATTACGTAATTTAGCTGCCAACCATACAAGCAGTAAGGTGACTATAGTTAATGGTGAATTATATGCAGTAACGGCTAGTGATGTTTTTCAAAGGTTAAATTTTTGGTGCTCACTTTATCCCGAACGATCTATAGCAAATATAATCCTAATACAGCAAAATTGCTGGGAATTATTTGGCTGGTGATGACGATCGATGTGTCTGTGTGTTCTTATTTCTTATTTTTTTTTTTTTTGCTGTATTAGGATTAATAAACATGTTCTCTCCTCTTGCTCGTGTTCTTTCTTTCTTGTGTTTTGTGTCGTCACTACCTCGCCAGGAAAGCGTTTTCGACCATGTATTGCTATGTTATTTCCCGTCGTCTGGGTTTACCCTATCTCTCCTGACAGTTGTAACCTCTGTACTGATACATCCTGTACAATTATTTTGCCTAGAATAAATCAGAACTGTACAATAGTTTTTCGGTACATGCTCTCGTATACGAATAAAAAAATAATTATCGTAAAAGCAGTAGAAATGCTGGATCGTGGCCTAAAGCTCATTACGTGTTTAATTTGGAACTTCACTAATTTAGGTTTTTTTGTCCGACGTATTTTTCTTCTGTTAAGTTTGTACGAGTGCCTAGTATCTCGTACCAAGGCATGTTTGTAAGGATCAGGAAGCTGGAAGAAACATACACTTCACAGTTCTAGTTTGGCTTTGACGTAAGACGTAACTAAGGAAAGAAAGTTCCGCGGAAACTTTACTTCCATGGCTGCTCTGATTCCTCAGCTAGTCTCTCGTCCGAAATAATTTACTGCGCGGCATAGGGAAATATTTTTATTTATTTATTTATTTATTTATTTTTACGTTTCTCGTCTTCCGTCGAGAAAACTCTGAAGCTGAAGTAGCAATACGAAAAAGAACAGTTACAAATAAGCGAAGACGACGAGAAAGAGTTGAAAAATAAACCAGACATCCTTGCCTCTGCGTAGTGGAGACAGCGCAGAGCAGAAAAATTAAATAAATAATAAAACAAAGAACTAAAGTAATCAGTCGGACAAATTATTAATGTTAAAAAAAAATTGTCCGACTGATTGTTACATGTTAAAAGTTCAACTGTCATGCAAGCCAAATTTTTATTCTCGCAATTTCTTAAAACAGAAAAATCAAATAAGCCGATATGGCGGATTTAACCGAGCTTTATATAAAATATGTTGAAAGTATATTTGTCAGCTACATTTATATAAACTACGTGCTTCCATGCCAGATCACGCGCGCTCTGTTCTAATTACACGAACATCAAAGCGGTGAAAATACGACATTATTACAAAAAATGTGTAACAATCATGTTTTGCAAATTTACTCTCAGGCAATATACTCTTTAATAACAACAGTAGAAAATTAATTTTGGTAAAAAAAAAAAAAAAACTTTGATTGAGATTGAGCGTAAATAAATGCGCACAGTTTGTTAAACGTTTTTTTTTCTTTCGAAACAGTTATGGTTTAAATTAAATACAAAATGTGCCTGATATAATATTCAGTGTTTGTAGTACAAACGCACATATAACTGGGATATGTCATACCGTACGTAAACAACTGTGTACAGTTTTACATGGCTACTGATAGCATATTTTGTTGCCTCACTATTACTGTGCGAAAATTACGTAGTGCATTATTTTACGATACTTAAGGCTTCATTCCGCATGAAAACAAATAAGTTAATGCATTAAGCAACTCTTATATCTCCCATTAGTAAGTTTCTACTACAAAGTATAAACGAATTAATCAATTTTTTTCTGAATGCGTTCGTGTCATTAATTAACTAATTTGTTTACCTATGATTGTAAAATCTAAACACATACAAACACACATACTCGCAGTAAATCTGTAAAATTATGTTCAATTATATTCATTACTTCGCAATAAAATAAAACACATACACGGATGTTTATCTCAGAATTTACCCGAGGTGGACACATTTTAATTATAAGCAAGGATACCTGTAACGGCATTCACAGTGCGAAGCGTTCTTTATGTCGAATATTGAACTAACGACATATAACATTTGGTGTGTTACTTAAAAAAGTATATTAACAAAGCCGTTCAAAGTGAGCATAGTTAAGTACTACATTAATTCGCATATTCAAATAACTATCCCTCCCTCGCATTGCACTTTCTTGTTTAGCAACTAGATATCAGGACAAAAGACTTCGCATCGCTTGAACTGTGTTGCAACGTATTTGAAGGCAGCGTTTTTAAATAAAATTACAAACGTAATCTTTACATTTTTTTTTGCAATGGGGATGTAAGACAAAAATAAACAATCCATCGTTGCAGCATATAAGCGCATTACAAACTGCACGACCAATCAGAAGACAACTACACTGCCATTGGCCGAGCTAGAAGTAGGCATCATTCCTATCTACACTGTAAAATAAACTTCCTAGAATGATTAGGAAGTAATTAACCTAAGCGAAGCGTGGGACAGTTACATACTTCCGCCTTGTAAATATGCAAACTAAAATACAAGTCTGGTAACTTTAGTATACATTTGACTGTTTTATATATAAAGGTTAGGAGTGCTACCATGGATGTCTGGGAAACAATTCTACCATACATACTTTCTTCGCGTTCATATACGCACGTGTGGCAAATTTAGAAACTATTTCTTACATTGTAACATCTCGATTCTCCAGACGACACAGTCAGTCTGCTGGAGTTCCTCACATTGCTCGTGTGCCTGGCCCTGAAGTCGGGAACAGAGGCACCAGTTCCCAAAACGTCGCGTGTGTTGACGTCGATGACAGACTATACCAACGTCGTCTCCCATGTATTCGTTGTGTTGTCTTGTCTACAACCATGTATGTCGCTGTGTTCATTTTAATGTCCTCATTGCATAGAGGTAAATATATAGTAGAGGGAACATGACGTCACAAACGTGTGTCCAACATGGTCTCGAGAGTTTGGTGTCGTTTATTTATGTTTTATCAACGTAAAAATGCAGTCGTGTTGTTTGAAACTCATGGCGCACCTTCCAGAATATATATACAGTCATGTGGTGTCACCAAGATCTCGGTTCAAAACCTTATAGTAAGTACGCAGCTAATATTTACTTTTTACTAAAAACAGCTGTGTTAAGGAAAACAGTAACGTGGCGAACATTGTTTACATTTGTCGTTCTGAAATTTCTACGCAATTATACTATGCGATAGTATGGCAGTATGTTCTCCTTAGTTAATATATTCATAAAGGACCTTAATTCTCCAACATAGATGTGATTACTAAGGAATTATTATCTTGCCTCTCAATATTATTTCAAATCTCCCGCGCATATTTCACTAAAGTCACGTGACACATGTTGAACACAATTTCGTACGCAGATGTATAGAGGACACTCCCTCTACCCTACATTTAATCTAAGCCTCATTGTCTTTGTCCAATATTGTTGCAATTTTCGTGCACCTCCTTTGCTCCTTGAATATTTTCACTTTCCTTTCTCATTTTTTTTTTCTATCGTACACCGACTATATTCGTGTTTCGGAGTTATATCAAATTTTGTTGACTAATGTAGTAGCAGTCTGCAGTAATATTGCTCAAAGTAAATAAAAATAATAAACTTCAATAGTATAGTGTTTAACTTAATTTTTTTTTGCAAACAGTATAAATTAAAACGGGGAACTACAATACTTCGTTAGGCCTAAGTGTTTAGTTGAGGTAATATTTAATATTTTTTGTATCTAAAATTTAAGCTACATTACAAAAATGTAAGTTCTGCAGTGTTAACTGAAATGTAAATTATCCGTTAAAAATAATAAATCATGATTATTTCTGTACAGCTGTAACATATATCTGACTTCTTCGGTTTTGTCTCTTATTTTTTTTATTTTTACTGTTTATTTCCTAGTGCTTAGTATTTTTATGTAAGTGTGACTACATTCCAGAACTCAAGATGTTATCACTCTCAGAGAATGGATACGGAACATAACCTCATGTCACTCCTGTAAAACAGACGGGTGTTATAAAAATTGTTACACGCACGCTACTGTTTATGTAAACATTTCACCCAATCTGAAGACATATTCATCTATCTACTTCCAGGCAAGCTCTCCTAGCGAACTTCAGTGTTTCACTGAAAGAACACAAGAGCTTTGTTTGAACAGTATTGAAAACAGTGCACAGCTTAACATCTAGTATACGGGGTCCAGAGTTTATATCCAGACTCTGTAATGTACAGCATTACTTTAACACACACTAGATTTTAAGAACTATGTGTGGGTTCAGGGCCGTCTTAAAAAGTGCAGAAGTGAACATACAAAATATCGCAAAATCCTCAATATTCAAAGAATTTAAATTATTTGTCTATATTAAATAGGATTTTGTACAATTAGTCTATGCTAACTTTTTTTTAACGCACAAGACTGTAGCACTGACAATAAAACTTCGGAAATAATCCAACTGTAAAAGTTTCTATTTAATAAAATTAACTTCTACAAATTAACATCCTATTTTACTATAAAAATCGAACTTGCGTTATTTTCTAACACGTACTTATCCCCTGGACGAGTCTTAACATTACAGATGATCAACCGGACGCTTACTCGTCAACATTACACGATCATATTCCTCGTTTAACGACACGACAAACCACTAATACTTTTGAAAACTTATGTCATTTATCATGGGCATTTATAATTTGAAGTTACTACTGCACAGTTGTTGAATATCATACTAATGCAATATGAATATTGCAAGAAATACGCGCGTTTAATAATTTATGACAAGCACCGGTCTCCAACTGTACGTACCTGTATTTCACTATATGACATGCTTTTTAAAACCGTAAAAGAACGTAACTTTGCTACAGACTTTTCATTAATAAAATCACATGGTCACTGCTCAAAGTACCACGGTAAAAAAATAATCGGCGGGAATCCTGCACGCTAGTTCACAGCTTGGTGCGCTGTGACGAGGCGGCATCTGATGCGCGGTTCAAGGTCGCCCTTAAGACCACGGGCCCCTATTTATGCTGTTTTTTTTTTTTTTCGAGTTTAATTTAATCCTGAAAGGAAGTAGATATCGCAAAAACCGCTACATATAAATGTTGGAAATGGTTTGTACTAAGTAGCCGAATTTTTTCAAAGCATGAGTTTATATAACTTTGGGTAATTATTGCGATTAAGAAAATTCTATTACGTCAACATTTAACCAAAACCATAGCAACTTAACTTTTGAAAAAAAAAAAAAAATAGGCTACATAGTACAAATCATTTCCAATATGTTTATGTACCGGTTTTGCAATACATGTTCCGTTTTAGGATTTAAAAAATAAGACATACTATAATAGCATAAATAGGGATCCGTGGCCTTAAGAAAACAATTCAGGGGTGACCAGGGAAATAATGCAAAGCTTAACGTCTCTCTCTCCTCCCCATTGTCGTTTGAACTCTCGCTCTCTCTCTTTCTTCCATGTCTTTCCACCACCTCGCTCTCTCGCTCTCGTTCTCTCTCACTCTCTTATTGCAGGTCGATCCATCGGAAGTCGCGCCGCACCGCCGCTGAAAGATGCGACCACATTTCCGCGTTGTTTCCTCGCCTCTGTTTACATCCACCACAGATAATAGGCCCCTGGCTGCCTGAGTTAATTAAATTCCAAAGCCAAATACAAGCACGGCGAGAGAGAGAGAGAGAGAGAGAGAGAGAGAGAGAGAGAGAGAGAGAGATACAGACAGGCCTGGATGAGGTTCACTGGCCCGTATTTACAACTACCTACAGTCTCTGTACCCCTTACTACACCAAATGTACGTTAATTTATAAACTACACACAAGTATAGGCCGTTCACAGTAAACAGAGCACTTTTGACGCCCTACTTACTTTTTCTCTTTACACTTTTTTGTATCATTCCGTCATTTGTTAATAAAAACACAGTATTTCAAGAAATAACTCCAATATAGAGATTCACTTATACTAAAGACACCACAGTTTAAAATTTGTTTTCTTTGCTATTTTTCTTGATAAGAGACTCGTGCTCACTTTACCGTGAACAGTCTATACAAAGTTTCAACCGCCATTAAGAACCTACTCTTGCTAACATAAATCTATGAATTTTTTTCCTTCCCGCCATGTTTAGTACATATTATACGTACCGGCAACATCATATAAGAGAAAAGCAATTAAGTCGTAAGATTACAAAAAGCTGTTTCACAGGAATTCCTGTTGTCTAATCTCATTGATAAGAGTGACTGGTGTCCGTAATTTAGTGATAGTGACGGTTATTCTTGAAACGGTATTATTTCAGTATGTGCAATGTTGGACCTTATTGGTCCAAACCACTTGTCCACTGAACTCTGTGAACATACTTCTGGAATGTGCATCTGAAGAGAACCAAGAAGCTCGGAACATGTTATAAGAGTTGATAGTAAGGATAAGAAATGTGTACTCCTAACATGTTTCGAACTTGGTTCTCTCAGGTAGGCGTAGACAGCAGATTTCAGCCAGTCAGTATTATGACAAGTTGACATATTTCAATATACGAGGTGTTGGACAACTAAGGTACAACAGTATCCCTACATATCCGTGTGTTGGTTTGTATTGCTTTCCAAGTATAGTCCGTTTACCTGACAAGAGCTAACGTTTAGGTGGAACATCATTAGCCATCTTAGTTTCATTTTAGCTATAACTTTTATTTCACACAGATTTTTGTACATCAGGCTACGACAGGTATTATGACAAGATTTTGTTGTCAGTTTCTATATAAAATGAATAACACATTTTTTTTATTAATTTAACTTGACAAACAGGCGAAATGTATTTTTAAAATTGTAATTTTCGAAAATTGCACACGGCAAGTTCATGGAAGGAAGCAATTAATATCATGGTAACGAAGCTATAAAGTCCAATCAACCCACGCTAATGGTAGAAAACCCGCTACGATAAATCATCCAAGCAATTAGGAATGTGAAGCCTACGTTCAACCTCAATATTCATGGATAACACTGTTTTCATGTCAACAGTTTTTATTCTAAACTTCTGTGGGGAGCTGATATATCCTCTACACGCACGCGGCACTTTTTTTCTCAAACACCGTCACACTTTCAAATTTCCTACTAAAAAAAAAAAGTTGAACAATGAAGTTTGACGATACAGGGGGATATCCCATAGAGGCATCAACCAAATTTGTTTAGATAAACTCAGACATTTCTGATGAACTTTCCCTGTGTTGTTGTAACCTTGACTTTTTCGAAGCTAAGCCACGTCGTAGCGGTAGAAAGTACCTATGTTTCGCCTCGCACTACAGCAGGCATCTCCACGGGAATTCAGTAGGGTATATTCAGTTGAACTGAACTCTGATACTGAAGACGCCTGTTGTGATGTAAGGAGAAACGTTGCTACACTACGACACGGCTCAAGCTTAAGGCCTTGTTACGGAGTTTTGCAGTGATTTCGAAAATATTTTTTTTTATTGCTACCTAATACTCATATCAAAATTTCGCTGCACAGTTTTGACACTTATATGTTACAATTTGTAGCTGAATTTTTTTGTAGAATTATACTGAACGGTTTTTTAGATTTCATTACCCAAAATACCACGTTTTTCGTCGTGAAATTAAGCAAAAATAAAGTTTTTTTTTCTGGCGAATGGTACATTATTTTAAAAAACGCGTCCACAGTATTGTCCATCGTGTGATTGCACATTGACTCAAATTTTTTTCAAAACTTTTGGTTAAAAAATATTTGAGTTATTGGCACCAGTCTGAAAAAAAAAAAAAACTCGGGAACAAGCCCTTTAAAGCCAAAATAACAATATCAACAATAACCGCGAAAGCCAGCAAACATCTTTCCTTCAACTATTTTACAAGTAAAAATCAAGTTTTTATCCACACTTATAACACGTACATAACAACTTTATGTTCCCAAATTAGTACAGATATTTGTATTGTGTTGGAATTAAATACCTCCGCTCTTTCATCATGCTCCAATAGCGCAGATACATGAAATGCAAAATTATTTCCCTCGTGCGTTATTCGCAGTTCAAAGCGAGATGGCATCCGGATTACCGTCTGTTCTAGACGCGACTGTGATTGGCTGAACCCGTTAAATGACAAAAAAAGCCTAGCTAGTGTCGCAACAATACAAATTTCCTCGCCTTCCTTCGTTTGAAGTGGTATCGCATATTTCCAGGGGTTTTTACGGGTAGCGTGAAAAAAAACTATAATTAAGGGTACCGCCTACCTGCGTGTTAGAGGCTCAAAAGTGGTAGAACTATAAGGGCGACCTTGAACCGCGCATCACCATAAAAAGCCAAGCGCTGAACTATCGTGCAAGATTTCCGCCGATCCATTTTTACTACTGGACTATAAGCTGTGATAGGCTAATTTTATTGGTGGAAAGTTTGTAGCAAAATTAAGCGCACGTTTCTATGTTAGTTTCCCATACATCCGGTTAGTACATTTTGAAGTACGGCAGTTTGAAAAGGCCGTTTTTTGTTATGTTTAATGGCCCAGAAAAAAGTGTTTTCAATAATCATGTCGTCTTAACAACGACATTCCGCCCTTGTCCGAAGAGTGTTTTCTTTTCGTACTTGCGAAAATCCGGGGACCGACACCGCCTGGAAATGAACCCGGATCGCCTTGTTGGGAGGCGAGTGGTCTAACCACTGTGCCAACTGTAGCCACAGTAAGGATAGGAATATACATATTAAGTTATATTTGAAGTGGCCCAGTACCTGTCGAACCCATATACATGCCACCAGTGTTTTTTGTTAAACTTGATGAGGGAAACATTAATATTGGATCTTTAAGGAGTGTTTGAAATAATCTAAAATATATGAACAAGTAAGTATTTTCACTATAAAAACACTCAAAAACACTTACTGATTAAATATTTCCTATTTTCTTATTCCGGTAGTTATATATTTGCAATGCAGAAAATGGTTTTCGTCTCAAAGCGATGTAATTAAAAATGTCTGAACGCTGACGAATAAATTAAATGTGTAAATCTCAATCCTTGCTCACGCTAATGTTTTAAAATAGGCACACCCACACTTAAACTTGCCCATTTCGTTTACTGAAATCAAGAAACCTGTACAGTTAAATATCTGGTTCTTGTATCATGTGACAGCAACAGTACGTACGTTTGATTATCAGGTAAAAAGTTCCACCCAGATAGTACTTTTTGAAAACAGGGCTTAATTTTCAAGATTGTACATGCCAAACGAGATGTCGCAGCGGTAACAAGTTGAACTCACACTCGGGAGAACACGGGTTCTGTTCCGATTCCGGCCATCCTGATTTCGGTTTCCCGTGGTTTCCCGAAATAGCTCCAGATAAATTAGTTTTTTTTTTTTTTTTTTTACACTTGCCAGTACCTACGTCAGTTCATTTCCTTGTTTCAAGTTGCGTGTCACCTCTCTGTCGACGAGACGTAAAGCTGACCTATCTAATCCAATAATGTATATAACACGTGGTTATGCGTATTTTTAACCTATAAAGAGTGCATGTACTAACAAGAAAAATATATTTTTTAAAAATTAAACCACATTTAAATAGGCCTATAGCTCGTCTCGTACGAAGAGCCGCGCGTTTATTGTGGCGAAAAGATTTTGGCATAATTTGGTTTCAACGGCGCATGAGCATGTCTGTAGTTCCGCTTCATGGTCAGTGACTGGACGTTTTAAATTTCACTTCTTGATGTTCCACTGGCAGAAGACAGACGCATGGTGCCGCAATACATTCTGATTGGCGCAGTAAAACGAGAGACGTTCTGAACAAAGACACGCTGCCAATAATCATAATTGAAACAAAGCTGTGCAAACATCTTTACACGAAAATCAGGTATCCTTAGATAAGAGTATATGGTACAAAATTAAAGCTCAAAACGCCGATTTTTATAGTCAGGCTAGCAGTGGGCCCGCGGCTTTGCTCGCGTGTGTTACTCATAGGTTGCTTAATTGAAAAACTGTTATGTGCACCAGACTGGAAGTAGTTCAGGCCAAGGTCTTACAATTATGAAATCAGGAAAATATATTTAAATTGCAAATAAAAAAACATCAATCAAAGAAAGAGCACTTCGATATCTCGATTTGTTCGACAGATAATAGAGGAATAATCGACAACACATTTCACGTATTTTCACCCCCTTAATTAAATAATTTCGAAACAACTTGAAGTCACATCTTAGTCAGTTGTATACGTAACCGATTGGAGTAAAAATCACGACGATAGCCAATTGTGTTCCAAATTTACAGACGATTCACCATAATTTTGAAGTGAAAACCAACTCTATCCTGAAGGATTCGATAGATAGCGATAATTAATTTGAAACATATTTAAGGTATTTTCATCCCCTTAAATGTTGAATTTCGACTAATCCTGAAATTGAATAGTATGCAATTTTATGTGTGGCCCATTTAAGTAAAAATCACGATGATAGGCCGTCAGGTTCGAGTTCTACAGACATTTCTTCGAAAGTACATTTCACCCCCTTTCACTCCCTTAGAGGTTGAATTTAGAAAAACCCAGGCAAAGTAAAAACTCAGAAAGCATATAATAAGAAAGTCCTAACTCCCGTGTAAAACAACAAGAACGTTGTTGTAGTTGAAGACACCAGAAGTAGGCTACCTAATACCAACATTAGAACACACATCATGAATAACGGAGACAGACGTTTCAGTATTGCCACGGTCATAATACAGTTGTCATTATATTTAACTTTGCAACGTACTAAATAAAAATAATTCTTAATTACAAGCCTTATATTATAGATACGCAATTCCATTTAGTTGATACATCATTGCAGCATTTATTTTTCATTGGTAAGTAAGAGGAAAACTTGGGCAATCTTCGGTTACGGATTCGTTGCCACTATTCCAGTTACGAGGGCCTAGTAAACCTGGAAGAATCAAACACGGGCGCGGGTGTGTGGTCTTACAAAGCTGTGTGTGTGTGTGTGTGTGTGTGTGGGCTATTGTTTATAAACACCCTGGCTGGTCCAGTCGAAGAAGGCCCTAGTCCGCGACCTCTGACCCCCAAGAGGGAGCACAATGCCTTCTCTGGGAGGCTTCAAGGCAAGATAACGCCGCAGGATATTTTTCCCCAATCCCCTCCCTCCCTTGCCCCCCCCCCCGGACCATCTCCGGTCACTAGGTACAGTCCCCCTTAAGAGGGCGTGGTACGTAATTGAACGCTAAAAGCATTAATCTATAACTAAGTTTCTTGAAGCCAATTTTCGAAAAATTAACAATAGCAATCCTAGACATTAGTTTTAGCCAACGTTTTAAACAAAATTGTTTCCACTGTTACGAACTTCTGAGGCACAATCTCTGACGCCGGAACCTCGTGCATTTAACTGCGGCGCAAGATATCACGCGTAACAAGTTAGTAATTTTGGATAAATATTTACTCATAAAGTTGGCAAATACCATTATCTAGGATTGTCATTGAGTATTTTATCCATATTGGCTTCGAATAAAAGCGTACCAATCAATTGATGTTTTCAGCGTTTATCTATCCACCACGCACTCTTAATGACTTGAAGATATAAGTAACAAAGACCCGATGCCCTATGTATAACTTCGGCTAGATTTTACAATGAGTTTTTGGTTGTTGTTATTGTCGTTGTTGTTATACATTTTTTTTAACTTCGTTACGCCCAACTACGGAGCACGTGAGTACTTACGAAGCCCAAAACATCTCATCTTCTCGCGGTGCTTCTTTTTGGGTTCTTCTGTCTATCCTGTACTTTGTCTTTTAGGTTAACCAGCAAATGCATGTTTGTTTATGAGGTTTGTGAATTTTGTTTCGTCTTGCAAAGTGTCTTCATTAATACCAATACTGCTGACGATCTTCGTTTATTTCTATAAGTCAATTGTTGTGGTATTTCAGAGATACTGCGAGCCCTACTGTAATAAATTCTGATCAAGCGACCGTAACATTTTAATGTCTTTTTTAATGTCTGTAATCTTTTCTGTAACATGATAAGATTTTCTGCGGTTATTATTACTACTCTGACACACACGTTGTACAGTACAGTAAGTATATTTTATAACTCAACCAACTAATATGTGCGGCTACTTCGAGAAAATGTATCGTGGGTCGGAGACTAAAGCAGTATTTACACGACGCAAAACTTAATTTTGTACGAAAACTTTCACACAAAAACTTTTTTAGTAAAAACTTAAAAAATACAAGACTTAAAAATACAAAATATTTTTTTATACACGACACCTTGTAGCCTACAAATATCGCTATTCAGTGCGAACTATTTCAGTTCGATAAGTCAGTGAGTTTTCCTTTAATACATAAAACCCGTTATGCAAATTTAGACTTCGACATGCCATTATAAAAAAAACGATGAAAGCTAAAACAATTCTCATTACAGTAAAACATAGTCACGATGTCTTTCTACAAAACGAGCCATATATCGTACAAACATAACAATTATTAAAAGAATAAAAAATTTCGGTGAATAATACGTTTAGCAGAAGAAATATAAACGGACAGCGCCGTGAAAGCTTTCTATGCACTGAATGTCCTGTTACGTTGTTTTATTTGTAGACAAGCTTTATAATCTTAGTATAATACAATTTCTGCTTGACGTGATATAAATGCAACGATATTAGACAAACGTAACCGAAGTTCAAAAGGAAGTTTTAGAATACAACATTTGTATTATACAAACCGACATCGTTCTAAATTATAAACCATCCATAAGTAACGTGTTTCATAAACTGTTAACTTAGTAATTTAAAAACCACAAAAAAAGGAATATCTAATTTTACATTAGCACTTTACCATTTTAATGTCGACTGCACAAACAATACAATCTGTGCCTATGGATACTGTTTGCTCAGGTGCGGTAAGCTTTTTACAGAGTACAAGCCAATTAAAAACAAAAGTTGCGCTTCACTGCGAAAACCTGCCAACTTATTGTTCCCTCCCCCCCCCCCCCTTACTGCTACATCCGATATCATTGTATCAGTAGTAGGCCGACTGACTACGACACGATTTATTTCAGTATAATTGGATAGCAACTCGTAATGAACACTCGTTTGTGAAAATAGTCGTGTATTTCGAAGCAGTATAAAAGAAAGAAAAAACACAGTCAAACGCACGCAAAACAATAAATCTCCACTGACGAAAGTCGTGAAGCTATTGAAACGTTGCTATTGAATCGCATAATTACCGGAAATATACTCCCACGAATAAAAGAGTGCTTTAAAGAGACGTGAATGGGGTGTTAAGAATGGACTGAGCGGGGAGGGGGAGAAGGATATACGAAATAAAACAAAAGTAGATCAGCAAACAATATACAAGAACGATCTAAACACTAATGGTGACTTATACGACGAAACTATACTCGCCCAACACCCATACATTAGTAGAAGTTCATAGTTTTCCCTGAGAACCTACTCATGTGCGTAGTTACATTAACAAATGCATTGTATTTTTTCTTCGAGACGGGATAAGCATAGCTAAGGTTAATTCTACTGCAGGTTAGAAATATCAGTGTTATAAGTTTGTCACGAGGAATATTTCTGCCGCTCGAGCGCTGCTATCGCTAGTGCACCAAACTGACCAATCATAGAGCTTTCCTGAAATTTAAGTTACATATTGTTGGTAATTTAAAACACGAAATCGGCATATTTTCACTTAAAAATTAAATTAAATGACTTCTATTTTTCCCAAGTTTATTTAAATTTTATTTTACTACGGCTTCGTATTTATCTGGTACGTTAGCGATTGAAGAGAAACTAGTGGCAGAAATTTTCCCTGTGCCAAAAGCTCCCATAAGAAAACGTATTTTCTTTCTAACCTGTAGTAGAATTAACCTTAGCACAGCTAAGGTACATACAGAAAACCGATGGTAACGACAAACAATACGTTCAACGGGACAGTGTCAAACTTCCCAGCTCATAAATACAAAATTATACCAAACTAAAGTAATTTGTTGCACATACACTATTGCTAGTAAATCTTGATCATTTGGTAAAAACACAGTTACATTACATAAAAGGACAAAGCATAAGAAAAAAATAGAAAGCCAGAAATGGATGTGTGAACAAACATATAAGTAATCTGGTAAATAACGGAAACAAAAAAAAAAAAACTAAAAAGGAAAGTCAAATCGGCCTAGGACCTAACAAGGTGCATGGAATTGTCTAAAATGATAGACAAAGACCACGATAGAAATGGCTGTTGGCAAGACAACACAACGATGACGTACATTCAACAAAACAATTCAGTCTGTCGCCCCCATTGCAAAAAAAAAAAAACATTCAAAATTTTTCCATACACACGCACAAAGTGCTGACTAACTTTGTTTTGTGAATGATGGCAACCCTAGATCCGCGACAGCTGGTCACACTTTGGTTGCCTCGTGTAAACAGTTCAACTACAGACAGTGGTAGGCGCAGCGAGGGTGCAACGCCTCTACAGATTAGAGGCGGACAACGCCCCAGAAAATAGCGTGTGCAGCGTCTAAACCAATCACCGCAGACCTATGTCTCCTACATGTTCACAAAACTTGTGTTCGTGACGTCTATGTATATTACAGCCAAGATCCATCATTTCTAAGACTTTCAAGGTAGTTAATTTTTTATCCTGAACGAGTGCATATATCGAACAACTGTTGTACAGTTTTGTTTCAAATTGTTTTTATTGCGTAGTCTAATTTTTTCTACCCAAAAATTATATAGATTGGATAATAAGTTGAATAATGCGAATTTACACAAATGTATAACTAACTGAAACCACTGTGCATTTTGTCTTGAAAAACACTGTTTTTAACAAAACTGTGCATCAATTTTTCAGTAACTGTTCTCGTTTATAATTTAATAGAATAACTATCGTAAAAGCAAAGACTCATGCCCTTAAAACACACGCGTACACTCACCAACTCATACCAACACGAGAACACATACTATGCCTGTATGTGTGTAAGCGCGTGTGTGTTCATTCAACGCAATGATCGGAAATATCGTCTGGGTGAAATGCGGAATAAATGTCGTTCCTCTAGCCTGCCGTGTCCCCACGACTGCCACCGCGCACTTCATGTGGTTCTCCAATAAACCTACAATTCGATTTCTGCTGATTGCAAACGCTGTGAGTGACAGAACCAAATAACCGCCCCTCCCTACACCTCCCCTACTAACTACATCACTCACTATACAGCAGCAGGCAGGCTACATCACCAGCCGTATGTTGATACTGTACATAACCCACGTATAACCTCCCCCAATACGCTTGGCGTAATCCACATTTGAAGCGTCCCTCTCATGCAGCTCCTCACACTGTATTTACTGATTTGAAAATTTCCAACGTCCATGTATAGGAGTGTTAAAAAAAATAGGTGTGGCTAAATTGGGGACTTGATTTCCAAACCATGCTAACTCCAAAATTTAAGAATTAGCAAAAATATATAATTTCTTTAGTGTGTGCATTTATTTCTATGTAAACCGGAGTAAAAATATTGTATTTTAATTAGTAACATTATTAAGATAGATATGAATGAACACGAAAAAGATATTACTTTTTATTACTATTTCATGCATTTTGGAGTTACCAAGGTTTGGAATTAATGTCCCCAGTTGTTTCCATGCACCAATGGTAGCGACCCTATACATTTAAATGGAAACAGTCAAATGTATGCAGGTTTTACCAGACTGGTACAGCAAACAGCGATAAACATTTGTTATATTTGCAACCTTAAATATGGTAAGCATCCCATATTGTGAGTGAATGAGGGTTTTGGTCAGCGCTCAACATCAAGGTCCCAGCGCTGATGAGGGTTGACATGATGTATGGAGTAGCGCTGGAACGAAGAACGGGGAAAAGGGAAAATCCCCGAGAAAACCCGCCGGCCAGCATAATCGTCAGGCCACATGCGAAAATCCGGGGACCGACTCCGCAGGGAATCGAACCCGGTTCACCTTGGTGGGAGGCGAATGTTCTGACCATTCGGCCACCGCGTCCCCTCACGTAGGCTACTGTGCATGGGTTAAGTACTTCCCACACTGTTTATGAACATTTTTTATAGTGTACGATATCTCACGGATTTATAAATTCCTCCCTTATCAGAAAAGCCTCCAGTCAATGACATTTACAAATAGACGCGCTGGTTATCTAGGATAGAGTAAAACTTCAACACTCTAAATCCGAACAAGAGGTTACAAGTGAATTGGTAATCACTGAAATTGCAGTTAACAGTGTGTTTCTGACTTATGAACCTGTACAACTCACAGAAAACCAGGCACGTGAAATTACCTGACAATAAGTGCAACTTACTTTTAAATCACTGAAACAATCAGCAAGATTTCACAAACTTCAGTTGCTCATTTTTGAACGAAACGACTGGAGATTCACCGAAGTGTTTCATTTCCCACTGATTCAAGTTTATAGTGATTTCAAATTGTTTAAATAGTGACTCCGAGTGGATTTCACTTGCGTCAAATAAGTGAAACTAGTTAACTGTATGTCTTCGATCCCAACCTGGCTAACCCTGGGTGACCGTACATCCTGGACCGACAGTCACCTATCTTAATTCTAGTGGGCTACTTTCAGTAAACGCCTCAAATCGTAACTCTGCTGTAATTGTTATTTAATGGCGAATAAAATTACAAATTAGTTAATCCCCAACCTGACTAGAAGGTACGGGAGCATCGGCAGGAGGCCAACATCTGGTAACTGTTACAGCTCTGAATGTGTAATTTTGGACGTGCGAGCTCCGCTCGATACACACGTGGCTAGCGTCGAATTCGGTAAAGCCAGTTTGGTGAACCCAATTTTCTATCCTAACCATTGTGGCCATCCAAATAAGAAAATAAACACATTCGTGTTTCGATCATCATTGGATCTCCTCAGGAAAGTGTAGGTTGCAAATTCCAGCAACCAATTTACAATACAACTTACATATTTTCGCAGACTTAGAGGTTGGCGAGAAAGGCTTAACAACATTGATACCTTCAGTCTCTTACTAGTTACGAACCTGACTGAAAAGTATTGTCTTAGTACTCAACCACCAGAATATCCTGCATAGTTTCGACCAGGCTCCTGCAACATATGATAGAGAAAGTTAACCCTCACCGAACATACCCGAATATTTATACGTAAAAATTCGACGGGAAGTTACAAACTGGCTGGAACCGAGCGAGGCGGCACAACGGTAACGTGTTCGACTAGCGTTCGGGAGCACCCGGGTTCGATTCCCGGTTCCGGCCATCTTCATTTCGGTTTTCCATGGCTCCCCGAAATTGATTCTAGCGAATGCTGCAATGATTTCTTAACAAAGGCGGGGCGACAGTTGGCGCAGTGGCTAGAGCACCGTCCTTTCACCAAGGGCGATCAGGAATCGATGCCCGTCGAGGTCGGTCCCCAGATTTTCGAATGTGGGAATCGTTTCGGACGGTGCGGCTCCTGGGGTATATTTTCTCGGGGATCTCCCTCTCCCTTTTTTTTCTTCACTCAGGCGCTGCTGCATACTCACATATTGTCACCCCTCCCAAGTGCTAAAGACCTAGATGCTAAGTGCTGACCAAAATCTCTTCAATCACTCGTAGTCAAGTTACGGGGTCTGGTCCAAAAGCGGTCCGCGCGGCGATCACACAGCGTCGACAAGTCGACCGACCTGTCAGGCGAGCAGCTCATTACACTATGTCGGTACATACTTGTCCCCCCTCCCCCCATTTCATCTCGCTCCATCACTTCCCTACGCCCTCTCCCTCAGCTCGGCAACTACAGTAACGCTGCGTTCAACTGCCCATCCTCCGTCATCTACAACAACTAACCTGCTCGGGAAATTCCATCACCGGAGGTTAGCAAGGCACTTAGCCAAGTTACGACGGATCGCAGTTCAATTTCTAGACACATGTAGACTTCAACGGATCAATTATTAAATTAATACAGTTGACATTTCTATTTACCATGTACCTTTCTTTGCCGCTCTTGATGTTGCCGTTGTGTCTTATAGCCTTGAGCCCGGGACGAAGTCGTTGTTAACCTTATTGTGTATGTAGTCATGTCTTCGTCTTTATTGTCTATGCTGCCTTAAGAGTGCCGCCCACCTGGGACCCTGGTGACAAAGTTATTAAAATTTTCAACTTACATTTATTTATTTGACGTTATTTATTCGTGAGATTTTTTATTTAAGTATGTGTTGACTACAGCCAAACCCGGCTCGTCGAATTTTCTTAAATGATAACACTGAACTGCAAGGGCGTGCCAGGGGCGAGACCGGAAGGGGGGCGGGGAGGACACGTCCCCGCAAAGAATATTATACAAAACATCTAATAAAAAATATCAATATTCCTACCAGCAGTTCAAAGTGTATATGCCAGAACTGCTTAAATAGCCTCCATTTTTCAACTCTAAATCTAAATTTTCCTGGGGGGGACCCTCGAACGCCCCCCCCCTCCCACGCCAAATATTAAATGCCATGTACGCCAATGTTGAACTACAAAAGCTGTAACAACTCCGCTCGGGGAAGGGAGGGGGGGGGGAGAATAGAAAAATGGCGTATTTTAGCGTATTTGTATATATCAATCTTAACGAAAAAAGTCACTGGACCCTTTTCAGAAAATCATAAATCAAGACGGAAAATAAAGAAAGAATGTTTTGGGTAGGGTAAATGACAACGGAGATACGAGCGGTAAATTCAAAAGCTTGCAACTTTAATGTTTAAGGAGAGGTGAGGTGGAAAACACAAATAGGAGTGGTGGCGAATTTTGGCAAAATATATCTCTAGATGGGTTCTAACTACTGACAGAAGTTTAACTAATTTTTCCCGAAATTCGAGAGTTTTTCCACCCTCCATTTCCTGGGCTGTAATGTATGAAGGTCGTGAGGAAGGCGTCGATTGCACAAGAGCCTGTGTCGGAAGCTACGAAGGGAGCGCTTATTTGCCGAACTGACGCGAAGATAGCCGAAGTTGGCTTAGTCGCCGGTATCTGGCGTTATGGTTGTTTACGTGTAAGATTTGTACGCGAGAATGTCCGCGCCCTATAGCACTAAACTATTACCTCACAAATAAGTTTTTTTTTTTTACTTCTAGAATTAGCCCTGCACTTATAAACAGTTTTTCCATAAAAATCGATTTCGTTGATACACATGGCAGTTGCAATGTCAAATAGGTCTCTCTTTTTTTTTGTCAATCTGTTGACATACGAACTTCAGTATATCCTAACTGTTTAACGAAATTGTGTACAGCGTGCACATTACGTACACAAATACCACAATTCCTTAATCTTGACACAGCTACTATTTCGATTTATATCGAACATTAAAGCAATTATAATGCTGTCAAACTCGAAGAAATATGTGACTTCAAACCGTAAGTGCCAGACACTGTGCCACTTTCCAGAAACCACTGAATCGTACACATTTTTAACCCAAAAAATTGTCATATGTAAACACACACATACGTTCGCACACAGTAGCTTGCCCCTGAAAATTAATCCCCTTTCACAATGATTCAATTTCATATTTTTTATGCTTGAAAAAAAAGGAGAGAAACTGCCTCAATCCCCCACCCTATTTTTTTTTTATTTTGGAGCCATCTATGTGTTATGACTTGTGACCTACCTTGACTTCTGGATTATCACCTGTAGATACGTATAGGGGATGCCAAAAGTGATGTGCCAGGTAGGACGAACATAAATTATTGCCCTCAAGCGCCGAGAACACGCGACGGCATGATTTTAGCCAACGTTTAGGCTCAACAGAGCGCCTGCACAAGCACACACGCATGCACGCACGAGGGAAAAGCAGAACAAATAAATACGAGAGGAAGACAGGAATACCGCTTCATTATTTTATCTGTCATCGCGAGGCGCCCGGAGCAAAGAGAAGGAAAAAAACCCACACTCGTCGTGGCTTGCTTGGCCAACAACACTCGGCAGCTGTAGCGTGTAAGAATGGTCTCTTGACAGGCTGGTGCATCACTACACAGCCACCACAAGTCATTATACAAGTCACTGGGTTAACCTGGTTGAGACGTTCTCTCCTGGTGGGGACCACTCAACTGTCGCCCCGCGGAAGGGCAGCCCATTAGGATTTTTCTGGAATGTTGTATTTGAAGAGATGTCTGAATTGTTGCCCCGTGGAAGGGCAGCCCTTTAGGGTTTTTCTGGCAGTACTTTATTTAAAGGGCTGTCTGAATTGTTGCCGCTTGGAAGAGCGGCCCTTCAGCAATATTTATGGCAGTGTTGTATTTAAAGGACTGTCTGAATTGTTGCCCCGTGAAAGGTCTGCCCTTCAGGATTTTTCTGCCAGTGTTGTATTTGAAGGGCGGTCTGAATTGTTGCCACTTGGAAGAGTAGCCCTTCAGAATATTTATGGCAGTGTTGTATTTGAAGAGCTGTCTTAATTGTTGCCACTTGGAAGAGCAGCCCTTCAGAATATTTATGGCAGTGTTGTATTTGAATGGCTGTCTTAATTGTTGCCACTTGGAAGAGCAGCCCTTCAGAATATTTATGGCAGTGTTGTATTTGAATGGCTGTCTTAATTGTTGCCACTTGGAAGAGCAGCCCTTCAGAATATTTATGGCAGTGTTGTA
>PNEQ01043994.1:0-55736 GCA_003012365.1 Medauroidea extradentata
GTTGAAACATATTCCAAAGTCTGTGTAAATATATGTTGAAAGAGTTAAACCGTTTAGAATGCTGCGTAAGAAGGCGGCAACCAGTGAAATCGAACGTAGCTCCGTCGCTAGCGCGCCGCGAGCAGAATTCAAGCCGGTTGCGGGTGGGTAGGCAGCCCACTTGCCAGTTCTGTGTTGAATCGAAACACACTGTACTTGTGTTTCGATCTTGTTT
The DNA here is from genome assembly GCA_003012365.1 of Medauroidea extradentata. Classification (NCBI taxonomy): domain Eukaryota; kingdom Metazoa; phylum Arthropoda; class Insecta; order Phasmatodea; family Phasmatidae; genus Medauroidea; species Medauroidea extradentata. The sequence goes on from PNEQ01043994.1 coordinate 215, forward strand.
GCTCTCTTCAGGTAAGGGCAGGTTGCACATTTCAGCTACCACCTTATGACTCGGTGTGCAGGTTTTCGGAAACTTAGAGGTTGGCGTGAAAGGTACTAGAATATTGACATTTTTTATTTCATACCGCCAAGAAACAGTATACCTCTGTTACTCTGAGATCAGTCACACATCGTAGTGTGCTCAATTGCACACATGATGAGACTATGAGACGAAGAACCGTCTCTGAAGTCGAAACGAACATGACATAGTAATACGAAACGGGAAGACCAGCGATTTACCGTTCTTATGAGGTAGTTCAACCTTGGAAACCACCCCCATTAGAGGTAAGAATCGGTCGGAGAGCTCCGCTCAATACACCACCCGCTACGGTGCGAATATAGCAATTAGAATTACCCAATTCTTATCCTAACCGTAAGGCCGTCCAAGGATAAGAATGGCGTACTTGTGTTTCGATCTTCTTGGAAATCTTCAGGTAAGGGTAGGTTGCAGATTTCATCAACCACCTTACGACACGGTTTACAGATTTTCGTAAACTTAGAGGTTGGCGTGAAAAGTACAAGAAAATTGACACATTTGCTTGCATACCGGCAATAAACACAGTTCAAATAGTTCACGATATAATAATTAAGAAAGCTTGAAAATCCTAAGAAAATATTATTTAAGGAAATAAATCTGTTCCAGCTTCTGTCAGACCCCTGAGCAGCAGGGTCATCAGTCATAAATGTGTGTTTTAGGGCATCAAAGTAAGATGATTTGTGAAGACTTTAAGATAAATTAAAGAAATTTTTACTATTTTGTATTTTCGGATTTTTTTTTTTTTTAAATTGTGATCTGTTCGGATATTTCAGATCTTTTAAGGGATTTTTTAGGTTTCCGCCTCCCTTTTGGGTATTTTTAGGGTTTTTAATGTGTATGTGCAACACGCTAAATAAATACAAACTGTACTATTGTGGACGCACGCCATTTCGATATATGTCGTCTAAATAAATAGATAAGTATGGCTACCACAGATTTTATGAAGGTGCCAGGCTAACTAGAGATTTGAATTATCTTCCGGCATCGGGATTAGGTTTAACCTGAAACAGAAATACAATCTTAACTAAATTAAAACATACTTGCAGTGATATGAACAAGATTAAATACAAAGACCAGCATTTATGTTTAGTCTTCACATGAAAGCACATAAAGACTTCGTGATCTAACGTATTGTCAATGAGGTAAATTTCTACAGTGTACGTCAGTCTAGTTCATCTTGGCTGATTTGGCCTGAATATTATACTTATACAGTTATAAATTATTAATCGTTATATTATTCTGATTTTGAATATCAATGTCGTTTAAGAAAACATTTAAATGGTGTCTTCTCCCTCAAACGCACCGAAAATTATGTCTGTGATGAATGAAACAAGTATTTTTAATTTGCCATTGCATATACATCCAAACTAATCATATTCAGTACCCCGTAATTTAAATTGAAACGTTTACTGCTCAGTATGTCTAAGAGGCATGATGATGAAACCAAAATTTTAAACATCGACCTAAAACTGTAGCCTGCTATTCACCAGAACTCCTTGCACTTTGAACCAAAGATAAGAGTCGGTTACGCTTCGGGGTTTGCATATTTCAGCTAGTTGTGGACAGACATGAGCCCATATAAACAAGGGAAGACTGTTATTTATGTTACGACGGCCAAAAGCTAAATGAGTTAATCAAGTAAGTTATAAAACCAACTATAGTAAACAATTTGGTGTAATAAACTCATATTTACAACCGCGGTTTACACACATTTAATCAAGAGAAGAGAAAAAATATTTGTCGTTTAATTATACAGCTTGCTTCGTATAGTGGCTCGTTCGCGCCTTTGTATTTCTGGCCTATCAATAAAGGTAGGTTTAAAATGCCTCCACAGTTCGATAAATGTGTTGTCTGACTGTCGTGGCATTTTAAACCCGCCTTAACCTTTTGTTGTTTGTGACTTTCTTCAACATCGTATCAAATCGTTTCCATTAACTAAAATGATACAACAATCCGTAAAATATTAGCAAAATATTTTTCTTTGTTTTTGTACAGTTCTTCACATTTTTTGCTTTTGATAGCATCTGAAATTATAAGTTAACGTCCCAATGTAGCTCCCTTAACTCTGTAATCTTTAAACAACATAGATTAGATAAGTTGTACTCTGCCACCATGAGCAGATATCTCATATTGTAATCAGTTCATATCAGATCGATTTTCCTGCGTCTAGTGTTCAGCTGAGTGAGAGTTTGTTGCCTTTGCAGTTTGGAAAATCAGTGACACTCGCAGCCTTAACATGGCTTCCGATTTCGTTAACGTTACTCAAGCTGGAGGGAGTGAAAACAATGTTAAGGAGCCAACACGCGACGATAATGCTGATCCTAATAGTGTTGAACTCGCAGGTTTGTTGTAAAACTGGGGTGTCAATTAATTTTTAGTGTTATCTTGGGCAGTAATTTTATAATATGCGTTTTTAATGGTATACCTAGTTTGTTATCAGTAATAAACAGGTTTCCGCGGATTAATAAAAAAAATCTGTAAACTATTACCACAATATTATTAGAACAAACGGGATGGATCTATTGTTTTTTTTTTTTTTTTGCTATATAGTCAATTAAAATTAATTTTTGAGTTTTCGCGAATAAGACAAACAAATATTGTATAAATAGAAAATTGATTTCTAACTCTGCAGTTCCAGAATTCAATGTGCCAATATTTAAGGAACGGACAACTATTACAATGCAGCCACGTCCAACAGGTTAGTAAGAATTATGTTTTCATTTGTTAAGTAACAATCATATTATTTATTTGCTTCTCCACCTGCATCACGGAGTTAAAGACGTTCTGTAGCAGTTTTATAATTTGCTAATAACTACATATTACAATTTTTAGTTAAGCCATTTTGCTGTTTGTATGTAAATATTGTATAAATTGTTATGTTTGCGTATAGATTAAGTTAATAAGTACTTTTTAAGTGGATCGTTTAAAGAATTTAAAATGATTTGAATAACTCATTCCTCAACGCAATTTATTAAGTTTTCAATTCGTTCTTTTTCCTTTCAAAATTTTAAAGCAGTTTGCTTTAATATTAAACTGGTAAACATACTGTTATTTTTTAATGATATTAGGCGTATGCATACCTAACAGACGTATTTTTAATATTGCTACTACGTAAATATTTTTAATTATTTTTAATATTCATTTAACAGTTTGGCCAATTTCATCCACATTTGCATTCAGAAAGTCTTAATTATATGCATGGAAAGTAATAATACTATGTAGACTTTTTGGTCAATATTTTGCGACATTTACTTTACCAAAAAAATAAGTTTTTCATATTATATCTGACATCTCTGAAACTCGTCTAATGATCCCTACTGAATTTGGCAAGCGAATTAAAATTTTTACATAGTGGTTAGGCCTATATATTCTCAATATTGTGGTCAAAACAATTGCAACCACAGGCTATGAAAAAGCTAATTTTACGCACACCAACTATATTTAGGCGTATCTTCATTTGTATACCAACTTGTAAGACAGCTCTACATGAGTCACTAAAGCGTTTACTCCATAATTGAAAACTTCTGCAGCTCTCTCTGCGAAATATAGAATGAACAATTAAATTTGATATGTCGTTGGTATCAGTGATATAATTGTGGGCAATTAATAAGTCCAGCTAAGAATTATTTGCACTTACACTGAGAAAATACGCTTTAAAAATGTTTTGTAAATTCCTGGGCATTTAAGCATACTTAAGTTCTTGAACAACATAAATTAAGAAAATAATATGAACTTCTAACATAACAGGTTAAATATTTTTAAATTAAAACTATACTGCTCTGTTACGTTTAAAACATCCACTAATTATGGAATTTATGTACGCAATATCGATTTTGTAATATTAATCTCATGCAAAACAAATCACTTTGACACATGGTACCAATTTAGAGAATGGGCGATATTGTAATCAATAGAGTTTCGCTATAACTGGATCCGTTAACCAGGTCAAGGAGATAGAGTGTTTTACGGCCCTTAATAACGAGGTCTTAATATCCGATGAGGGTGAAGAGAAGTGAGGAGACAATACAACATCTATGCCCGAGCCAGGATTCGAACCTAGGACCCCTCGCACCATCCGGTGTCTAACCGACAACGTACGATACGGAAGGAGACCAGTGTAAACTAGGAGGCCAATATACCTGTTAACGTGAAAGACATGAGCGGGATTCGGTGGTGACAGGTGTCACTTGCCACCCCAATAATTATGAGAGAAAAATATTTTGCACACTATTTTCACTTTTGCGTCAATTTTTTCTTGGAAGTTATAAACCTCGCTTTCGTTGTAGTAACTTTCACAGTAACTTGGCCGAAAACTGGTTAAATAGCTCAATTTTGCACCTGGAATCAAAATTTTTCTGGGGGAAGACCCTCGGACTCCCCTCCTTTTTGTTGACCCCTCAGTAGAAATGTTTAAATCCTGTTCATGGTGAAAGACAGTGAAAATGCAGTGTTCCACGTTTCAGTGTCCGAACGTAATAAATGTTACCAAGTATACAGCCTAACTTGGCGACACTTTCGACATACTTGCAGGACTAAATAGGTCGCGAATTATTGGACATTAAGAATCATTATGGTCGTACCATTATGGTATTGCCCGCCATCTGCGTCGTTGCAGATAAAGTGTGTGGTATAACTTCAAGCAATTGGGACAAGAAGAAACTCATTCGCACCAGGAAAACTAGGTGACACAAAATGACCATAATCCTACACGAACAAATACATTCAGTTGTCTTGTTCCCTGACTGCAAATCCAGCAGAACCCATTTCTATAAGCCCGTTTTCAGGTCATTCATTCGAAAATATTAGATTCTCATAATAAGTTATACGGCATCATCCTTCAACCCAATGAAAACCGTGACTTCATGTGCAGTTTTGTCGTGAACGGAACAGGCACATACTGTATATTGACTATCTACGATAATCCTGGACACGGAGCAACACTGCGCTGGAGTATATTTGGGGAATTAGACAATAAAAAATCCTCACGTCATTGTTGAGCTGCCACTGCCAGAGCTGGTTACGTTATGGTATGATTAGCAATCTCCTGCGATTCTTAATATTTCATGTTATTTCTAAGGAATAATGATGAACACAGCCATGCGTTCAAGGGAGTTTTGGACATTGCACGCTTTTGGTGATACAATAAAATATTACAAAAAAAATTATATTCACCCTCATACATCGTTTTCCAAGACTCTCTTCGAGACGTTAAACCTATTTTTTAAGCCAGTGTGATCTACAAACCAGTTGCCTTTATAGCACGCATGAAGTAATCTCAGGCAGCAGAATCAATAGTTCAAATATGTATAGTATCCGGAACTGAAATGTTCATAATAACAGGGTATTTTCGTTAAAAAATATAATGTCCCTATGACTTCACGGGAACGTATTACCGCAGGTATCAATTCTAACCGTTGGTGACACTCAACTAAATTAAATTTTTATGTTTTTAATTTTTAAACAATTTATCCCTCTTGATAGTATGACCGGTTACAAAATCCACCTAATAATTAAAAGCAAAAATATTTAAAGCATTCTTATATGGCTTATTTAAAGAACTTATGTTAATAAGCTGCTCTGCCAGAAACAATATCAATTTCGAATAATACTATGGACTGGAAAAAAATAAAAAAAAATAAAATTATTAATTTTATAAATTACTTTCAAGAACTTAAAGAAGAAAATTTAATTTATTTAAACACGATAGAAGTATAATTCTTGAAAATTAAACTTAAAATATTATTAATATTAATTTCAATAATTAAATGGTTATAAAGATTTAAGGAAAGTGATTTAACGACACTCAAAGCTTAAATTTAATAATTTTTATTAAATATAAATTAATGAGATGTTTCCTCCCAAGAAAGAAGAGTTCATTGAATAAAAAGTGAATTATGCCAAAACACATAATCATTAAATAATATAACATACATAGAATTTAATGCAAAATAATTACAGAAAATTATTTTGAAAATACCAATAGTATATTTGAAATACCTTATTAACATGTTTCTGAAGCATAAAACATAATGTAATGATTTCTGTTCATTTAAATTATTGAGAAAATATTAATATCATATCAAAACGCAAAACAAAAGAAATCAGACGCATATTGAAAATTGTTTTCTGTATTTAAAACGACCATTTTTATGTAATTCTTCAAATAGTGATTTTTAAGAAATATTTACACAAGTGAAAATATTAAAAATCTTTAGATATTATTTTACAAACAAATTAAAAATAAATGTATATAAATACGATCAATTTAGTTGTTCTGGGTTATAGTAAACGAACTATGTTATTAAAGTATTACATTTATATGTCGCTTATCAAACGAAACATAGTTAACTTACATTAGTTTTATGTTGAATCTCTTATGACAAAATTTTATTTTGAAATAAGAGAGCGTTTAAGGCAATATTAAAATAACAAAGAAGAAAATACAATTCACAAGTACGTGTGTATAGGGCGTTTCTAAATTAGTTGTCTACACTTCGGAAAGTTATTATTTATCAAAAATAAAGTGGAAAGTGTTAAATACATTTAATACCTAAAATTGTTACTGATGGAAATATGAGCATTTGAAACACATGTTTAAAAATTATATTTAGTTAAAATATAATTTGAAACCTACTGAAGTTAACTTACCATTCGGCGAGCAATGCTTAAAATATTGAGATTCCAACCTGTGAAGAAACGGCATTTGAAACATCCCTCCTTCTTTAAATAATAGGGGTTGTCGCCCTTAAAATGCCTAGAATTTTTCTGCTAACAGGTATTGTGATCATTAAATGTTGTAATGTTGTGCATTGGAGCAGACCGTAAGAAAAGTAAAATATCCTCTTATTGCAAGTGCCTTAGACAGCAGCGTTTACAAGAAAAATGTAAAGAATTTTTTTGAGAGGACAATACATGAACATGCGTTTTCTATGCGATTCCGTGATGGAAGTAGCAGGTTTTGCCTAAATGCCAGACACTGCATTGTCGTGACAGAAATATTTATAAGCATTTATCTCGTAAACTATGAATTCTAGACACATGCAACACGATGATATTTTCTTTCTTAAGATACATTACTCCCAAAGATAACATTAAATGCACATAAAACTTTATAGCAGACAATTTTAAGCAATAAGAGGTTGGGCTCCCGTGTTAGCGAAAGGGGGAAGATTCTGAAGTGGTTTCTAACAGGCTAAACATCTCAAAAACTTAAGCTTTGCTCACAGAGTGGAAATTTAACTTCACCCCGTTTCCAAATTTTTTTCCAAAATACACTTTCTCTGATTTTCAAATACTCATAACTCCCTTAATCAATTTTAGATAATAAGTAACTATATACTTTCGTTTTATAAGGAATGACCCCCTGAAGTGTCGACCACAAATTCATAAACAGCATGTGTACACACACATTTATATATATATATATATATATATATATATATATATATGTATATATATATATATATATATACATATACATATACATACATACATACATACATACAAAGTTACTCTCGAGGGAATATGCAACATAAGAAATTTTTAAACCTATAATGTATGAATAAATGTGCAAAAAATTTACGATAGGATATTTTTTCGTTGGAGTGAGACAAGAGATTTTCGTCAGCGCTTAACATCGAAGTCTTTGGCGCTGGTGGGAGTGACATGATGTGAGTATGGAGCAGCGCCGGAATGATTGGGCGGGGGAAACGGGAGATCCCCGAGAAAACCCGCCGACCAGTGGCATCGTCTGGCACGATTCTCACAAGCAAAAATCCGGGGATCGACCCCGCCGGGCGTCGAACCCGGATCACCTTGGTGGGAGGCGAGAGGTCTGACCCCTCGTCCTCCGCGGCCCCTTTTTTTCGTTGGACCTTTGTATAAAACAGTAACGTGCTACAAGTTTATTTGAAAATAGTTTAAATTATATCGTGACTGTCATTTTCCCCCAGTTGGCATCTTACCGCAAGTTACCTTATATATTATACGTACATATAACGAATGTGTGGCCAATACAAGGGTGGCTTTAGGGAAGACGGGTGCGATGGGGGGCGATAGCCCTCCCCCTTTATCAGGTCAAAAAAAATGAATCCGGGATGGCAAAATGATCAAAGCGCGGTAAGGCAGGGGAGAGGAAAAGACGCCCATAAGCATAGGCAGAGCCCTCTCAAGGGTAAGCATGACTGACAAGTGAAAGTTGAACTGACAAAGTCATACGGGAGGGAGATAAATTTCAAGGTTAACTGATGTTCAGTGCAACAAGACAGTATAGTCATATAGTGCTATGCGAGTCATTGTTTACTGCCGTCATCCAGCAACAATGAATTTGGCAGTTTTTATCTCGTGACTTAAGTTATAATATGTATAAGAGAAGACATTGGAATATAATATCTTACCTTTTAAGCATTGTGTCAAGTACTTTTAATCTTAAAATAAGCCTCTAGAAAAATACCTACTTACCTTTAGCATCTACCCATGAACTGTCTATTCACTTCCGAAGCAGGCAGTTTAAATTTGCAATTATGAACTAGTATTCAAAGCAAATGTTTCCTTAACATTAATTTGCGTTTACGAAGGAAAACAAAATCTGTAATTTGCATTACTTCGTTGACGAAGCGTGCTCATCTTCTAAAATATGTTTTTTTTTAACAGTTGCAATGTTGCAACTCAACTGACAATTGGGATGGGTTACAAGTTTTCATAAATAGAGTAGTTGGTACTTATTTTCCTTTTGTTGTAAATTTTAACAAAAACGTTTATTTGTTAAAAGTTATGTTGTATAACATATATATCGTCGGCTTAGTGCAAAAAGTTGGTAAGTCCAGTTATTGAAATATTGAGAAATTATCATTAAGTTTCATATACTTCTGATAAATCAGAACGTTAAAATACTATGTCAATTTGTTGTGTGTTTTTTATGTTTCACTAATTACATGATGTAAATATGAACATACTCTTAGTGTTTTGAAAAGTCTAAGAGCATTGTTACTAAATTGAATACAAGTGTGGCGCTTACATACATTTTCTTGACCACTAGTGTGGATATGTAAATATTTTAAAGTTACATGTAAAATGTTTCTGAAATTAAATGCATTGAAATAACCAGGTGAATAATTTTCTGTGCATTAAATACAATATAAAATGTTTAAAACCAAGGTACAGTACACAAATTTATAAGTACTCTTCAAGGACCATTACAAACAAAAATGTTTGGGCGGCACTAACATACTTTTTTTGGCTGTCATAACCCAGCAGTAAATTTATATTATCATGCCTTCTGTTATCTTAGAAATATGTGATTAATTTAAAAATTGTTTTTAAGATGATATTACTATGAAAACTCCCTCTTCAACTACTTGCATTTTAAAGAGTTAGCACAGAAATTATTTGTTATGGTACTTCTCAAATACTGTCAATGTTAAATTTACCTTTGCTTCATTTAACTAAGTTCGGAAAAAGAAAAAAAAACATTGCAAATAGTACAATAATGACTGCAATAATTATCATCTTAAAAATACATTTTATCTCAGACGCCAAATCTAGTGAGTCTCATGTTAATTTACTTATGTGTGATTTTGCAAGTGTAAAAAAATGCACACATTATTATACATTATAATACAATTCACACTTATACTGAATCTGTATAATATTTCAATGATTACTTGCAAAAATGCCAACTTTACTTATAGCTAAGCCACAAGACAGTGCTCAGTTTATTAAATTTATTTTATGCATAAGACATAAAACAAATAACTTATTTGCTTTACTTTGACCACAACTTAGCTGAACGGAGAGCATGAGTCTTTAGATGACGGGGTAGGTATATTTGTTTCACTATTCTTTACTCCGACATATTTGAGCAGCATCAAGTACAAATTTAAGAATAGTTCAGTCTGATTACTAAATTCTCGAAACTAACTTTAAAACGTCTTGAAAACATTCAAGTCTTGTGGTTCAAGTCTACGTGTAAGCAATAAGGAAACATATATTACCAGTAATCTTCACACTGAAGTAACTCTCCTGGTAAAACATCCTTCTTTTAACACATGGGTAATGGATACCAGAGGAAAACATCTGTTTCGCAACTAATTCGTATACCATGCCTTGCCGTACCTGAACACTATAAAACAAAACAGTTCTCTTCAAACCATGAATTCCGTATTATACTTTTCCAATATCTTGAGAGTGTCCGGCACTATGGGACGTCTTCCCCTTCCTTTCACGTGAATTATAACATAATCGCTACTTTAATCACACCCGTATTTTTTATTATGTGTGGTTCTTCTTTTCATACTTCAAACTTTAGATACTAGGCCAACTGACGGTATTGCTGAACTCATATTTTGTGGTATTATTTCCTGTCTGTGATGTAAGATGAGTTAGGTCTTTCATATCGCTGAACTGAGTTCTGTAGCATGGTATGGATGAGCATTTCATCTTTTCCTAGAAGAACGAGCTCGTCTAAAAATATTTAGCCAATTCAGCACGGAGGAAACAAGTTCATACTTTTTTTATTATTAAAAACATTAGAGAAAATATCAAGCTAGAGCTCTGAGTACAACGTGTGCCTACACAAAACATATCGCTGGCAGCACTCGCGGTAAAGACTGGGTTTGCCGCTGTTATCATGCACAATGTTTTTCCAGAATGTGCTGACGCTTAGTTTATTTTAATACATTCTAGAAAAAGTAAGTGTACTTTCCAACTTTTACATGCCTCGAGTAGTGTTCCAATGGACTTAAAGAAAACAAAGTAGGACAAAACTGCCACAGGCGGTTGTAATAAGACATGCAAACTTTTTCCTGGCAAATATATTATCCTTACAACTTTGGCTGTGGTTCTAACTAAATTTCACAAAAATGTGGACTTACCAACTTTTTCCAATAAGCCGACGATATTTTTAGTATAGTTGTATATGTAACTAACGAGAGTTTCTTTACAGCGAATTCTGAACGTAAACCTTTCATGTGTTTCGAGAATTTTACATACGAGGTACAACGACATTGTTTTTAATTTATAACAGCAATTTGGATATCAGTATTGCTTATTGCCGACTGCAAAAATGTGTATAAAGTACGTATTCTGAATCAAATGACGATCTCTACGTCACTAGAAATGTTGGTATAATTATATGATTTCCTGTAAACATTTCAGGGTTGGTTTTACCACCGTGTGTTAAATCTGGCAGCTTGCTAGCTTCAGGTTAAGCCAACATCCTGTCAAATGTTCAGAAGTATTGTACCGACAATATTTGACTCCCGGTTAAATAACCAAAAGAGTAGCGGGAATGTTGGTTACGAAAGTTATTAGAATATAGAAACATTTCGTTTTCAAGTTCTGCAATGAATCACTTTCAGCACGTTTTTGTTTTAAGTTGACGTTCGTTTCAGTTTTTGATCAGTATATTTTTTTATCGTTAGTTGAGATTGTTTGTACGAAATGGCGATCGGGCTTACGAATAATAATTATTACTACGTAAAAAATATAACTATTTGCTTTTTCCGAGTCCAGTGTTACAATGATTGAGCGAGTAAGCCGGTAAAATATTTCAAATGAGTGGCACACAGATCTAATTATTGCGACAAACTAAGACACACATATAGGAAATTGATTATGACAAGCAAATAGCTAATTGGTGCATGCAGTTACATTTTTCGTGAGCCTGCGAGTAACACATTTTGGTGAATATTACGTATCAGTTACAAATAGGTATAACTATTGCGACATATAAGGCATGCGTGGAAGAAATGGGACTACGCCTGCCTAGCGAATGTGTGAATGTTTCAAATGTAGTCGGGCGTTATTATTTTATTGTTTGAAATGTATGATGTGATACTTGTAGAGGTGAGCAGTGATTGGATGTTTGATTTATTTCTATATATGACTAGCTGACTCGACAGACGTTGTCCTGTCTTAACGATGACTATTGTTATAATTAATGTCGATAAATAAATCTCAAGGGCAGTCGCAAAGTGTTTGTTTTCTTTTTTGCTCGTTTTCTTAAAAATCTATGTTTTCTCATGGCCACTTATATGTCGCCTGTTCCCGTGTCGGAATACCACCAAACCTTTTTATATACTAAGAATATTGTTTATCATAATGCATTAGAAAAATAAACACACTTTTTTATTAATTATAACAATTCGATTTCAATAGTCATCGTTAAGACAGGAAGCATGTAGACAAAATTAAGGAAAACAATGTTCGTATTTGTTTAGCATCCTCAAGGCGTAATGGCTCTGATCTAACCGTGAAGTACACTAAGAAATTCAGTTTTCTTTATTTACTTTTTACCAATAAAATAACTCCGATTGAAGCATTTGTTTTAAACGATATTCAGATTTTTTACATCCTCTTTGTCAAATGTTTAAATTGTCCAAAGCGCTAAGGTCAAATTAGAAATAATATTATATGGTTGTTAAGCATTCTTAAATAGGTATTCTTAAATTTTCTAATTTTCCGCGAAATTTTTCACTTTTTTTAATAAGAACCTTCTCCTGACAGTAACAAACACAGCAAAAAAATAGTGGCTGGACCAGCCATACACGTGTGATGGCGTGACCAAGAGAAATAGGGATTCATATATATATATATATATATATATATATATATATATATATATATATATATATATATATATATACATAAATATATATAATACTGTTATGGCTCGGCAAAATTCGTTTGTCAAAATAATTTTTTGTTTACAAGTAACCATCCTTGAGATTGGCGCCAACAATTTCTCTCCAGGCTCTGTAATATAAAAATGCCCGGCTATTTGCAAGCGAGGAAAAATTATGTTAAAGATGTTTAACGTGAATCCAAGGTTACCTCATACATTCCATATGTGGTCGGCTAGCAAAACTCAGTAGATATACCTCGGCACACTATTTGCGTGCCAGTGACTTGAGCATACCCTTCCCCTGAAAATCAAAGACTGATAATTTAGATATGTATGTTATTTAATTTCAAATTAGATAATATTGATGACGTCAGCGTGAGGATAAGAATATGGTATATGATTTCCAAGGGTTGGATACCAGGATTTCTTAGAATGAAAAATAAGCGACTTAAAATTAAGGACAATGTCGTGAAAATGTGTAATGGATAAAATGATGCGTCGTGACCATACTTAAATTACACTAGCAAACAGGCTAAGGTACCTGACTTAATCCCAAATTAAGTGCGTTTTCTGGCAGACATTTAAGTATGTGATTTCCAAGATGGGTAGGAAATGGTGGCTGAGTTTGTGACGGAGTGTAGTGTGCCGGTAAAATACTGGGCTCACCGACTTCGGCTTCCTTGACGCAGTACCCTGGGATGAAATCCACTTCTCCCGATTCAGCGGATGGCCGACGTACGTACTGGTGAATAAGGTCTACAGGGATGTGACCTCGTTGAGCTCCGGCCCCTGGGTTCCTGACAGCAAGTTCAGGTTCGGAAATTGGCCTGACATCTTCTTCAGCTCCGGCGATGTAGTGGAAATCTCCAATCGACTTATTTGTAACTGAAATATTCTCTTCTATCGTTCTCAACCCAATGTTTTCGCAGCTCCATCAAATTCGTGATATCTTGGTCTCAGTTCGAACGTATTCTCTCTCTTCTAATAAAAATTTTCTCCTTCCTCAGTCCAAACGTTCCAAACAAAACGTCCGTTTTTTTTTTCTTCACCTAGTTATTTCGCCTCCGTCTCGCTATTTACTCGTAGCACACCCAGCTTTGGAATCGATCCTGGCCCCTAACCTGGTCACTATTCTGATCAAATCATAAAACGCTACGTGTGAAGTAGTGAGAAACCTTGGAAACCATATTTCCTCGGATAGTACAATATTATACAGTCATAAAAACAAAGCACAATGTTTATAAAACTTCATGGCTCGATGTGTCTATGGCCAAAGATAAATACAAAAATATATGTGAACTGGCCGGGAAACAACCACTAAAATGACTAAATACGATATCTGTAGTATAGGTCGAATCCTATATTACATTGTGTTTATTATTAGGATTGCACGTGCTTACGTTAACATATGTATTGTTTTATTTCTAACGTTTATATTGAACAACTCTTGAGAGATGGATTCCTGCATTTCAATTCAAGACATATACTGCAACCTAATACAACTAACTATATAAAACGGCTTTAGCCTCGCGTTAAGTTAGCCACAGGTTTAAGTGTCGGTCACACGTCAGCTGCAGGTGGTAAAACAGAATTTTCAACTAACCAGAGGTGGTAAAACCAGCCAATAAGTAGGATAAATAAAAAATTACTCTTTTTATAATGTTGACAAAATAATACAGGCCCTAAAAATATGCACTGAGACTATCTTGAAGCAGCTTACTGAGTAGAGCTATTTAATACGAATACTTTTATAAGCAAAGAATGTGCTGTTATGATCTTATTTGAGAATTCCGAGAGTCTTAACGAGGACGAGGGAAATGGGCGATATCCGTGCCACTGTTCAACGAAATTGTCAGGCTCATTCACGTGTGAAATTCCGGGATTGATGCCGACGAGATTCGAAGGCGGATAATTTTGACGGAAATTTGATATGATAGTTACAATATATAAATATACACATATATACACACTTGTTCTTAAACGTTAATAAACAGGGGTGGGGATAGCGACTGTGTAGATAGTAACGTATTTTTAAGAGCCATGGCAGGTAGTTTTGCAGTGCTTTCGAACATAAATTTTTTTAAAGTAATTAGCCACTGTGCCAACTGCAGGCCCACAGAACACAACAATACTTTAATAATTTAAAGAAAATTTATTCATTTTCAGTGCAGTTTGGCGTAAATTGCTGCAACCACACATTAGGCAGCTATAAAATGCATGTAATATTTTAACCGCTGTGATTTGAGGGAAATGGTGTGTCGGTGTAATTGTTTTGGAAAAGTTAGGTGGTAAGCGCGGCCGTTGGGGGTGTCATAGTTTTACGCTGACTCTGCAAAATATGCTTGGGTACCCATGCTTAACTGTTTACTGGAAAAAAGTCAACCAGGATCTTATTCTTGAAATACACTGAAAGTCTAGGTTTAAAAACGTTTGTTAATATTTATGCCACAAAAAGCTGCTAATATGTCCTCATTTCGCACCTTGAAATCCAAATTTTCCCGGAGAAGAATCCCCGATGGCAGGGATGGGTGAATGTTTGGGTATTGCATAGTTACCTCCCCCCCCCCCCAGAAAATCGTCCCTGGAACCATCCAAGGCCGATGATATTTAATCAATGACGTCCACTCCTCGTGCACCTCGGTTTTGATAGACGTAGTTGTTATACCATTCTTTCATGTAAATGTTGTTAAAATTACCAGAATGTGATGTTTATTCATAAAACAATAATTTCAAAATATGGTCCACCTGTTTGTTATGCTTCATTATGACTAATTTAGTTATTTCGGGATTATCAAATTATTCTTCAAGTAAAACAATTCTCACGAACTCACAAAATTTAAATCACTTTTACAAATTCAAACAGTAATCCATCGGATATCATAAAATTTTTCGACATATTTGAACATTTTACTACTGAATAAGTCGTTTAATCGATGAACCCTGACAGGATTCGCATAACTAAACTGAATAAGTTAAATATTACAATTCAAAGATTTTACTGTAATAATAAATAACTTTATATATATACATGGTGATTATAAGAATTGGTTAAATATTAGCATAGTCATACTAGCATTCAAGCAAAAAACTGGCATTTTGCTTTAATTTTTTTCTAAATCGAATGTTTTTATAAGCTTCAAATAATTTCACATTGTTGCGGGTAATGTTAGCGTTAAAGAAAACGTTGAGGTAAACTAATCTCGAACATCTAGGAACTTCTTTATTTTTAATTACAGTACAGTTTTTATTACTGTTATTCTTTTGTGATTTGCCATGTCAAACTAATTTGTTTAAATTAATATTCTCGAAATAAGTGCTGTGTGTCTGCCTTTATCATTTTCACCCACATATAAAATCCGCTAATATATTTTCAGCTGTAAAAGCTAGTGATGCTGTAATCATTTCATAATTTGTGAACAGTTATTTTCTATCATTCACGTATAAGTTTTTTTTTGTAAATAATCTTGCAATAGACGTGCGTATATAGATTTCCTAGTTTAAGTTAAAAAAACATAATTCGGACAAATGATTTTTAGCACGAAATTTTCTTTGCTTGAACAATAAACTAATTCTTGCTTTTTTGTTTTTGTTCAAATAACTTTTTCACGTAATTAAAATAATATTTTAAACACAGCTAGGGACCGGTTTTAAGATACCTTCTCCCATTTAAACTTTAAAATTACTATCGCATAACCAGCATGAATATGATACATTTGGTCTTTCGGGAAGTTGTAAAGGACGTAAAAAAAACTTTAATTTTATCTACCTGTTCGCTATGCCTGTATTCCTTTATTATATGAAACATAAACTATATATTTAAATTGTTCGATAAAGCTTACATTTAGAATTTTATAGACGAATTCATAAAGGACATTTGCGTTAATTTTCAAAAATTTTTTAAAAATTTTGTTTTCTTTACCTGAACTATATGCTACAAAACTACAAGAATATATTGGAGGATCAAGGGCAGTAGTTGTTTAGAATAAAGGCTTACATACTCTTCCTTGTACCAAAAGCCCAAAACACTTGTTTTGTATTGCTGACTAGTTAATTTCCAAAATATTGGAGCACTCTTTATATTAATTTCTACAAAGTTATTATCAGTATACAGTATTGGCAAACAGTTATCATAGGCATATTGAAATAGGCAGTCAATTACACTATTTCATTCGACCTAAACCCAAATAATAATAATTTATAGTGTTCAGTTTACATTGTGTATCAGCTGTATATTTCTGATACAACCGATCTATATATCGAGGGTTTAGAAGTAAAACTACCCAAGTCCATTTTCAGTAACTTTCGGAAAACCTTTTATTCACAGTACTTGGCTGCAATATCTCAATTTCGGAGAAAAAATACTTGGGTAGTTTTACTTCTAACCCCTCGATATATTGATTTATTCTTAACTGTATGAGACGTCCAATATGTACGTAAATTCACTAATTATAAATAGTATAAAAAATTCAGCTGTTTACATTCTTACTTACACCTAAAAAATAAACAGCGTCAGTATGAGTAGGAGGAAAATTGAAAGTTTGTGATTTTTTTCATAAATGTCTATACTTTTCAACGCCACACGCCCTTCAATCTGAAATGAAGTGTTTAATTAAAGCAACTTCAGACTTAATAGATTTTATGGATTGATTATGTTAACATTTTCTGGGAAATAATTAGTTTACTGTTCGATATTTTTAATTATATTACTAATAACTGGTGGACATGTAACGATGTTAACCAAGACAGCGAGTAATTGTATTTGGTTTTCGGTTTTTTTTTTCAGAACATCCAGGAATTCGGCGACCAATACCCGTTTCAACAAGTAAGTAAACGTATTTATTGCTTCAAATGTAAGTTACTTTTAAATTATTGCCCTTATTTATTTATGATTTAGCGTCGCTATCGTTTTTGCAAGCAGATTTCATGACAGTATCTCCGAAGAAAAAGAATTTGATACTTTAATGTAGGGTATTGCTTAGTTTCACGACATCCTTAGTTTATCGTAATTTCAGTGTCACGGAGACTGCATGGCTGTGTTTTTAGCCATTTTCTTTAGGAAAGGCATGTGTATGAGTTTCTGCGCCTGTACGTGTGTGTCTGTATGAATATGTGTATGCATGTGTGTACATGTGTGTATGAACGAATGTGTATGTTCGTATGTGTGTTGGCCCGTGTGAATGTATATAAATAAAGTGTGTATGTATTTATATGGTTGTATTTATGTATGTATACATATGTGTATGTATGAAAGTATCTGTGTATGAATGATATCTGTACATAGGTCCGCTATTTTGGGAGATAGAGTGACATGATTACATAAAAATGTTATGTCTTATATAGATATCTACAGTGTCAATTATAAACCTATTTACACATATTTCGATGATCGCTCAATAAGATTAAATGAAAATGTTATGACAGTTCGAGAACATCTGTAATAAATGAAACCAAATATCATGTTTAGACGTTTTAAGTTTCTATGTCCAGTTTTCTGTGAGAGATTAGTGATAGTAACCGAAGACAATTACATATGTATGAATACATTTTACTGCGAACACTCCTGTTGTGTCAGTAGATAAAGGTCAGGCCACACATTCCCGCGCCGTGCCAGGACCGTGCCAAGGCCGAGCGCCCGTCGCCATGTCCCGACCAGTACATAACACGAGTCAGGAGCAGGGGTCTGACACTAGATAGGACCTACGATCTCCTTATTGAGCACTAACGATCGCTAGCTGTCAACGTTGTGATGGTTCCGAAAAATACAACAAAATGTATTGCAAACATTTTTTTGGCTATCATTTCACAATTGAGGACTTAACATTCAAAAGGGGCTAAGTATACTATTTTTTACAAAAAAATTAGTTAGGTACATAGGAAGGTGCCAAAACATTAGGTCGAAAACTTACCTAAAGTACTATCTCCTAGTGATATTCATGCGTGCTGTACATCAGCACAATTAAATGAATGGAGTAACATCAACGCATTCCAGTCCATTAAAAAAATCTATATTGATGTTGCGCCGTGTGCGTATGGTAGGTTAATGAATTATTTAAAATAGCCATTAATCGTAAAACCAAAACAACAGTCCCTGGCAAATAAACACAAAAAATGCCCACCAATAAAAACATAGAGAAGAAAGCAGAAGGTGGCACATTAACAAACACACAAAAACCAGAGGAAGCTGTTGTAAACAAACAATATCAAAGTGGAAGCAATGCACGATTAAATAAATGCTGGGTTACCATACGCAACGGGAAAATAAAAATAATTATTTAAATAATTAAATAGGCTCACTCGCCATAGTAAACAATACACACCAGAGGAAAATATGAAAATATATTAAATGAGAACTCTGAAATTTGTGGTTGCTGAAAATGATTATTTAATTTTTACTGCAATATTAAATATTTTGTATTAATTTTTTTTATAAAAAATTCACAACATTATTGACATCGATGAATAGTCCATTAGTTCTGAAATTGTACTGAAATGATAAAAAGCCCAAATCTTGCAGGCACAGTTAAATGTAAATAGTGAATTGATTATACAATTATTATTTTTCTTAAATTCACAATAAAATTATCGAAACGATAAATGCCCATTCTATAGGCTAAATAAATACTGTACGTCCGAACCAATGACGTAATACATTAATTAAAAAAAATTACAAGTAATTTGGATGCATCCGTTAGGCCTCATAAAATTTTAAAATGTTATCAAATTCAAATTAACTATTAAACACGTACAAATATTACATAAAAGAAGGTAAGTGTGACAGCTGTTAATTTATAGATTAAAATATACAAATTTAATTATCGCTTATCTGATCAAAGTCTCGCAGTAGAAGAGTACAGCACGCTGGGGTAGCTTCATGTTTCCCAGTTACAGCGTCAAAACAAAGAAGACGAAAAGGCGAAGAAAATGCACCAAAATAGGCCAGAAAGACTGGACTTCTGTAGTAGAGACTACAGGTCTGCTCGTCAATAGTCCAGCTTGTGAATAGGCCTAGACGCGAATTGGCAGGGACGTGAATATTCCAAGAAGAGAATCATCCAGGTTGAGAATCAGCCTGGACGCGAACCCTCACAGACGAGGGCGAAGATAATCACTTAGCAAAATTATAGATGAAACAACCACGATAAAATATTAAAAAATGTAGCACTATAGTTTTCTACTACGTCAAAATATACTGATTAGCTACATTATAAAATAAAGTTAAATAATGGCAACTCAAGTGCCAAGATCTGCCAAAAAGGCAGGAACACCAAACACACTCATCTTGACGATACGATGGTTGACGGCAAAGTCTTAAGAAAATCAACGGAAGAAGCTGCAGAAGCGTTGAACAAAAGAGCATCGAAATGGTTAGCAACAGTACCAACATCGGCAAAGTGCGCATTGAAGCACAGTATCATGCGACAATCACGTGAACAGAATCGCTAAACTGCATTGAAATCACGCGGTGAAACACAGAAATCACGCACTGCAACGGCAGCAGCACGTGGCATGAAGACGGAGGTACGACAGAACAACTGACAGAGGAATGTAAATTTCAGCAGCTACTATCCTGCTAAGAAAAAACACTGTAGCGCGACTAGTGTCAGCTCGAAGTAATGTAGCAAGAAAAAAAATTGCTTTAATTGAAAGTGAACTTTCTGAAATATCGTTAATAAAATTAAATTCCTCAGAAACACTTATTATTGTTAATATAATATTAAACAAGTTAATAACAACACAAAAAATTATAAATTTGCCTGAATTTACGAAACATAAATAAAAAAAATTAATATGTATATTATTTAAGTCGTGTCGTATTTGATACGGCACAATGTTCATAAGTGTTTTGTATTGGTTACTGTTCGATTGCTCGTATTTACTACTTTCCTATTGTAACAAATATGTGAGCGCATTTGGATAATTCCTTGTTCATTTGTTTGTCGCAATATACTGTTTTCGTCATTATCTAGAAACTTACCTTTTGGCGCTTAGTCCCTTATGAATGTTAAGACTTCAATTCATGTACATGATTGTGTAAGTTGTTCAAATATAACTATGTTTTAAGGCTTATAAGTCAGCATACAGTTTCCGTTTGAACATGTACTACGATAAAACATTTTGCTCCTTGGGTTTGTGGTTTTGATTCTGATTTATTTGTCCCTTACCACGTGTCGGTTGTGTTGAATGCTGTTTTTTTTAGGTCGTAATTGCCTTAAATAATGTTATTTGAAGTTGAGTTTATAGTGTTTTATATATTTAGAGTGAACTGCTTGCGCCTTATATCTGCAGTATTGGATTTACATTACGAATAATGCGTGTAATAAAATGCTGAGTACCTTGTTGCGAGTACCTTAACCAAACATTTCCCACAAAATTATTTTACAAACTCATGCCACTTTTAATGCGTACAAATAAATTGCGTAAACGTACTTTTATATGCACGAACATGTCCCAAGAAATGTTCAAATCATGCATTACAAAATTTTTAAAACAGTAACATGATGTTAACGATTGTAATTTGTAATGACTAAACCATACACTTTTGAAAAATCAGTTTACTGAAAATGGTCAGAAATAAAAGCAATAATATACACTTTAGAAAGTACAGAATATTGTTTTCTAGTCATTATATGCTAATGCTTCAAAAAGTAAATATTAAATTAAACACCTGATTCCTTGGACGATTTCAAATTGCGTGGGTGGCAACATTTTGTGGTTAGTGCGGCTAAGATTATTTATAGTACAGGTTAGAAAGATTATGTGTTTTCTTATAGGAGAGATTGGTACAGGGAAAATTTCTACTGCTAGTTTCGCTGCTACCGCAAAGGGACCAGAAAAATACAGAACTGTAGTAAAATTAGATTTAAATAGGCATGGAAATGAAAGAAGACAGTCAACTTAACTCTAAATTGAAAATAAACCAATTTCGCGTTCTAAATTATCAGCGTAATGCAACTTAACATTCAGGAAAGCTCTGTGATTGGTCAGTTTGCACCCATTACCGATACCAGCGTTCAAGCGGCTGAAATTTCCCTATGACAAACTTTTAACATTAATCTTTCTAGCCTGTAGTAAAATTAATCATAGTGAGGCCAAAACAGCCCAGAAAGTGAGACGCGAGACTTAACCTGGGTGTGCCAATTCTGTCCTTGATATGTTTTTGCTCAGGAGCGAGACAAGGCCAGAGTAGTCTGAATACCTACGTTCATTCCCGTTGTACTAGTCGGGACCTGGCGACGGGAGTCACCAGATGGCGCCCGGGCCAGGCACAGTCCTGGGGCCCAGTTTTTGAAACTGTCGGAATATTTCCTCTAGAGGAATGTTTGACTCGATAGCGAGTGTCGGAAAGTGAAAATTCCTATTTTTTGAAACGACAGTGTCGGAATTTTAAGATTACGATAGCATGATGTGGCATCAATGCATTTTTTTGTGACGTCACTGTCGCGCAGCCAATAATTTTTAAGCATCAAGCGATTGTAAACAAGCAAGTATTTCTGAAATATTGCGCGGGGAGACTTGTAAATAGGGATATATTTTCTGCATTCACTATAATGAATGAAAACGAGTGTGACTTCTATCGTTACCTGAAAGAAAGTAAAACTATGAAGCTGTAGGCCTAGTTAATATGGAATATGCTCGTCATGGTTTTTTTAAAAATAAATTCAGTATTCGAAGCTACTTAACCGAAACACTCTTGGCTTGCGATTTATGTTTATTGCAGAACTGCTTTGTTGGGAGTAGTACATTTGACGAGGATTCAATTTCACTTACTGATGATATCATCCTTAGTAATTTAACCACAAAAGCATTTAATTTTAGACGTGTAAACGTAAGGTTCTTGTAGTGAACAGTTTAGAATATCCTTATTTAAGTTATTGTTTCATATGTAACAAGAAGATTCTTCTTCATGTCATGGTGCCGATTGGGTTTTCAAGTGTAAGTTGCTCTCCAAGAGTTAAGCTATTATTAAATGATAAATGCGGAAAGTGCTCAAGAAAAGTCAGAAACGGTATTCTTTGTGAAAAGTGCGATCTCTGGTATCATTTTTCAAGATGTAGTAATGTAGAGCCAAAAGAAATTCTGTCAGACGACTGGCATTGTGATCGATGTGTTGCACAAGATTGCGAAACTAACGGTCACGCGCAAATAGCAGTGTCGATTGTGTTTCCAGTCTTGAAATTCAAAGAACAATTGATGAACAGTGTAATGAAATATCTTCCTTGCATAAAATTATCGAAATATTGCGCGTTGAAATCAAATCTCTGACCACCATTCAAGCACAAAAACAGGACGGCGCGACAGTAAATGCATATGTAACACCCAGGCGAACCTGCGCACCAAGATCAAAACAGCCAACAGTTTTTCCTCTTTCAGAAAACCGTTTTGATGTATTAAGAGGTAGCCATGCAGATCTATAAGTATTTCCACCACTTGAAAAATCATTGCACTGGTCAAATAAGAAGATTCGTGACCCAGCAAATCCAGATGCCCCTCGTACGCATCAACAGCACCATCAGCAGCTGCAAAAAAAAAAAAACGGCCACAACAAATTCCTACACGAGTAAAAAGCAGAAAGTCTCTACAGTCTGGTGACCAAGCTGCAAGCAGTCTTCACGCAAGGTATGAATCTCACAACAATTTTATGCAGTCAGTTGTAAAAAACCATCAAAACAAAATAAGCACTATAGTTAAAGGATTTTTTTTTTTTTTGCAAATAGCCACGGTCGAAACTTGGTTAACCACGTTGTAGATAAGTTCAGAGATGCCCAGGTCACTAGTAATGTTTATCCAGGTGGCTAATTACAACAGATTGTAAGGTCCAACAATGTACTTGTTCAGTTTTCTACCGAAAAGCTAAACAAAGATGATTGTGTAGTCCTAGGCTGGGGTTCAAACGGAGTTGCAAAAAACGAAGGTGCAAAGTTTCTTAGTGCCACAAAAAAGCCCTTATCAGCACCGCTCACACAAACGTTGTTGTAATTAATGTTCCTCTGAGACACGATCTCTCACTTGACTCTTGTGTTAACAAAGAAATTGAGTCTGTAAACAAAAGCTTGACACAGTATTCAACAGTTTTGAAAATGTCACAGTAGTTGATATCTCTAAAATGCAGAGAGATCACCACACCTCACATGGATTGCACCTCAACTACAGAGGTAAAGTTGAACTTTAAGAAAAAATTTGTGAAGCAATAAATAAACTACAGATGTCAAAGAAAAGTCCCTCTGAACCAATAACATTGTCTTGACTAGACACACAACCCACAGTAACTGGAACTATCAGAGGATGTCAGCAAATGATGAAAGTACACAAGCATAAACACAGCCAGTTCCAGCAACCACAACTTCTACAAAACCACCAATCAAACCACAATGCCCAATATGCAGTACAAGACGCTCAATGTAGTTACTCAGTTCCAAACAAGCTTATACAGCTGCAGCCACCCCAACACCAACAAGTGCAGCTCCAACTGCAGTAACTACAACACCAGCACCAACTTCAACTCCTTCAACTCCAACATCAGAACCAACTCCAACAACAACTTGAACTCCCGCAACAACATCCACTCCAGCAACAACTTCCACTCCAGCAACAATTTCCACTCCAACAGCAGCCTCAACATCATAGCCCTCTACCAAGCAACAACCAGCAGCAAAACAGCAGGCGAAACCAGCAGCAGCAACAATCAACCAGGGACCCAATAAGTATACAGTATTTAGTGTTTTACTCCAGAATGCACAATCAATTAAAAACAAAATCAACGAACTTGAACTTATTATTCATGAAATTTCAGATGTGTCGTGTAGGTGTATATGTGAACATAGGTGTAACGAACATGAATTAATGTCTATACGTGTCAATAATTATAGTATTGGTAGCTACTTTTGTCGGCAAACACTCAAATGTGGTAGTGTATGCATTTTTGTTAAAAATGATATAAAATTCAAGACAAGGCCTGACATTAAAAAACTTTCAATGGAAAGTTTTTTTTTAAATAGCTGCTGTATAAATAAATGATATTTGTAATAATATGTACATAATAGCTTGTGTTTACAGAGCTCCAAATACAAATACAGACACATTTTTAAATAAACTTGATGAATCGCTGTTTAAAATAGCAAAAATTGGCCAGAAAATAATCTTATGTGGAGATTTTAATGTAAATGTTAAAGATATAAATTGTGACACACAGAAGTACTTGGCAATCCTCCAACATCATGGAATGCTCCTTTTAACTAACTTTATAACCAGGGAAACAACTACCAGCTCATCCATAATAGGTCATATATACTCCATCCATTCTAAGGTTGCAGCTAATTCATGCAAGTGAATGACAGTAAAATTTTTGTACAGCATACATTTATTTTGAAATATTAGGAAAAATATAAGGTAACTGTATTAGGCACACACACAATGCGAGGAATCAAAATAAAATTAAAATTATTTGATTTATTTCGTTAGCAATTATTATTTCTGCTGCAACCTTAGACTGGATAGAGTATAGTTACCAGCAATAGGATTGTGGGTACTAAGCTAAAAAAATTAATTAACGGTTTCTCTGACCGCTACGGACAGGTTTTAAAAATTAACTGTGCCAGGCTTCAGTCCAACACCTATCAAACATATGTTAGGGATTACAACAATTTTTCAATATTCTACAACGCTTTAAAAAACGAAAATTTGAACTCTGTTTTCAATGCTGAAACAGTAAATGACAAGTACAGAACATTCATTAACACTTTCTCCTTAAAATTTGAGCAATACTTTGTAAAAAAAAATTCGAGCCAGAAATTCCGTTAACTGTACTAAGGGATGGGTATCCAAGGGAATAAAAATTTCCAGCTAAAACCTGAAATATCTCCACACAAAAAGTAAGTATGACAATTCCCCTGAGTTTATTGATTATTATAAAAATTATAAAAGAATATACAAAAGAGTTATAAAAACTGCAAAACAAAAATACATTGAATATCAAATAATTCCAGTAATAAATAAAAAACTATTTGGAATATAATAAACAATTCTAATGGTAAGTCAAAACATTCTCCAGAAACTCCTCAACTAAACATAAATGGCAAACCTATATTATCAGTGTTTGACACTGCAAATTACCTTAATAACTTTTCAGTAGTGTAGGAGAAAAAATAAAAGCTAACATCACTGATCAAGGAATAGTAGGTCAAGCTTGGAAAACAAAAAAAAACTGATACAACCTTATATTTGCACCCTATAACAACTTCTGAAGTAGTTAAATGCATACAGAAACTAAAAACAAAAAACATCCACTGTCACTGATGGGATTCCTATTAAGATAATTAAAGACTACTGTGAATTAATAGTGACTCCTCTAGTGCACATAAGAAATGGGTCATTTAAAAATGGTACTTTTCCTGACGATTTAAAAATAGCAAAAGTCATTGCATTACACAAGAAGGGTGATTCATCATTGGTAAATAACTACAGGCCAATTTCCCTTTTGGGTTCATTTTCAAAAATTTTGAATCCATAAATAAAAGAATAATCAACTATCTTACAAAGTTCAAATTACTTAATGAATCTAGACATGGGTTCTTAAAGGGAAAGAATACAGAATCTGCAATTAGTGAATTTATGGAATTGATATCAGAATGTAGAGATAAGTCCTACAACATAATTGGAGTATTCCTTGACTTGTCAAAAGCATTTGACACTGTTGACTATCAACTGCTGTTAGATAAATTGTCAGATTTAGGTATCAGGGGTATTGCAAATAATTTATTAATCATATCTCACCAATAGAAGACAAGTAGTACAGGTCAGTAGAAAGAGCAAATTTACAAATATAATGGAAAATATTATTTCTGAATTTAGGGATGCAGAGTGGGTGTTCCTCAGGGTACTGTACTGGGCCCACTTCTTTTTCTAATATATGTTAATGATTTGAAGCTCCAGCTACCCAATATACCTATTATTTCTTTTGCAGATGATACTAACGTTCTGATAAGCACAATCAAAAATTTTAATTTAGAAGAGACTGCAAAAGAAACTTTGGGTAAACTAAACTCCTGGTACTCTTCAAACAAGCTATTGCTTAACCTTAATAAAACAAACTATATTTCCTTCTCCTCAACATGTACTCTCACTGTTCCTTCTATTTATTTATTCAAAACCTTACTTTTCATTTATAAGCACCAATTCAAATATTGTAAAAACAGTGAAATGCATTAACACCACACACACGTAAAACAACACTTCTATACACAAAGGGCAAACCAGATGAAAACCGTTAATTCCGTTAACAATGGTGGAATAAAAATATTCAACAAATTACCTCAGGCCATGAAATCAACTAATTAATGACTATCATAATTTCAAAAACAAATTGTTTGATTTCCTAGTTAAACACTCTTTTTATAATATACAAGAAAATATTACACTATAATTGTAATATTAAAAAATAAATAAAACTGTCTCATTTTGTATATGTGTATGTAATATGTATAAATGTGTATATAAATGAATGTACACTCATTCTGTTCCAAGTGTCGGAGTAAGATTTGTAAGCATATAACCTTTAACTTTGAAAAGTTTTTACTATTTTAATTATAAATATCATTAGGGTACCATTATTATTGTATATGTAAGTGTGCTAGCAGTGTTGTACTGCTTTATTTTATTGTATAGTAAACATACAGTGTTGTATGTATTTTGTATGATGTGCCTATGTATATATTATGTATATAACTATACTTATATTGTGTTTGAATTTTTGTATGTGTTGTTTACTTACTGACGAGTTCTATAGCATGTACATGCTCATTGAACAATAAAACAACTAAGTAAGACCAAAAACCAGAAAATTAGTCTTCTGTTTTTGTTTGTAATTTTAAACATGGTGACAAGGTCAATAATACAACAGTGTACCAAAATATTGTTCAGAACGTTCATACACATATATTTTCTCCAGTTACATATCTGTCACAAGCTTATTTTACTTATTATCAGTAATATCTGGTTGTCCTTCCAACCAGACTTGTCATAAACTTTGGAACCTACAAATAGGTGTACTTAAAACATTTTGCTCAAATAAAACGGGGGAAGGATTTTGTGTTTAATTTCAAGTAGGTAGTAAGTGTAGGTGTACTGTACCAGCACTTTATCTTGCAACTGCACTTTTGAAAAAAGTATTGCTACATTCGAAGGGGCCATGATTCATCGTGCAGTCAGACCTATAGGTTTATCACAAATGAATAATGATAATAAGTTTAAGTTTTATACTTGCAATAGGGCTAACGCCCAGTGGCGAGCAGACTCTCCCCATCCCCACAGTACTAATCCTCCAGTCCCTTCTTAAACCTTACAACCCCCCTCACAGTCTCCAACTCCTCCCACAATGCATTCCACTCCCTCGCCGCCCTCACCAACATCGACTATCTACCCCTCTCCATCCCCCCCCGGCTGAATTTTCTTACTGTTACTTCTTTTCCCTTAAAAATTCCCTTGGTTTCTAGGCCAAACTTCTTCATCCCCACTCCCCATTCATCACCCTACACAACATGAACAGCCTGCTGACCCTCAATGGTTTCCAGCCCAATTTCTTTAATCATACCAGGCCTATAGTTCCTTTCCTCCTCACCAGTCTAACCCTGCCTTATCCATTTATTCATCACCCACTCGCTGTCCTTACCTGCGCCTCCACGTACGGATCCCACTCTAAGGCAGCATATTCCAATGCTGGACAAACCCTTGTATAATATGCCTTTCCCTTCACCTAACTACTAACCCCCTTCAACTACCCCCAGAGCAGTCCTTAATCCCTTCTTCCCTTCTTAACCACTCTGTCCACCTGCTTTGTCTACCTTAGATCCGCCTGAACCACGACCCCTAGATACTTATAATCTGTGACTTCTCTATCTCCTGCCCATCCCATCTGTATACTTCTCTACTCACCACTGCCTTCCTAGTAAACCTCACCAACTTGATTTTACGCACATTAATCTTCATTCTGTTCACTGTCCAGAACCACAACCTATCAATATCTTAGTGCAAGTTGATTCCACTGCCCACACAACACACATATATTGTACGTTAATTATAAGTTCCTTATGGGCATTCATTGCGTATATTACATGTACATATTATGTTAAAATTACGTGCAAAAATTGTTTAAGTGTCCCACCACTGAACATAAGTAGTACATATACAAAACATATGTATAATATCAAATGATTATTGTTAACGTCAGATATACATATTATATATTATGTAATGTCTCTACATGAATAATGTAAAGCTATTTACTTATTCAGTGTATGCATACTATACATATAGTTGCAACTGCTCATGATACAGGTAATTTTCATTTATGATATAGGTATTTATAACAGGTATGTCAAATATACTTGCACATAAAATCATATACTGTGTATAAGTATATTATATGTTGTGTGTATATACAAGGAGTTACAAAAATGTACGGCCAAACTTTCAGGAAACATTACACACATACAAAGAAAGAAAATATGTGATATGGACGTATGTCCGGAAACGCTTAATTACCATGGTAGAGCTCAATTTCTTAAATCTAGTTAAATGTCATCGTAAAAAAAACATTTCGTACAGACACTGTTCCAATTACCCAGTGGAATGTTTCGTTAGAATGTACGTTATTTCCTAATATCACCGGCAGGTGTGCGACGTGATGGAAGGTAATCGTGACTGCATTGCGTCTCTTCGACTCACAGACCAGATTACCTTCCGTCAAGTGGCCCACCTGGCGGTGAACCTAGAAAGTAAAGTACATTGTAAAGAACCAATCTAGGGGGTATTTGGGACGTTTTCTGTACGAAGTGTTATTTACGATGACATTTAACGAGATGTAAGGAATTGATCTCTACCATGGTAACTAAGCGTTTCCGGACATGTGTCCATATCACATATTTTCCTTCTCTGTGTGTGTGGAATGTTTCCTGAAAGTTTAGCCGTACCTTTTTGTAACACTCTGTATAATACACAGTCATCTGCAGACAGTCTTATTTACTTGTAATCGTGGATCCCATGTAATTCACCAATAACCATTAGAGTGAATAACAAAGGCCCCAACACACTTCCCTGCGGTACTCCTGATGTATCCTCGCCTCTCTCTGACATTACCTCCCCCACTTTCACTCTATGACATAGTCCCCGAGAAAGTTTCTAATCCAGTCAACCACCCGCTTGCCATCCAGCAGTCTTTCCACGTTTCTAATAAGTATTTTATGAGGAACCTTGTCAAAGGCTTTCTCAAAGCATATGAATCAGGCATCCATCTGCTTCCCCTCATCAACTGTCTGAACAAGAGCCTCCAACAAACCTGTATTTCAAAGCTCCCTCAATTAGCAGTAATCACCAGTCCGGTTTAGTTTGCAATTTAATGTTGTG
This sequence comes from Medauroidea extradentata, assembly GCA_003012365.1. Classification (NCBI taxonomy): domain Eukaryota; kingdom Metazoa; phylum Arthropoda; class Insecta; order Phasmatodea; family Phasmatidae; genus Medauroidea; species Medauroidea extradentata. The sequence goes on from PNEQ01043994.1 coordinate 30,309, forward strand.
GGATCTAAAATTTTTCTTTTGTCAACAGAGTCTGCCCTCCCCGCTTACCAATTCACCGAGCTTTACGTTTAAGGCTAGTGCAGGCCTATCCTTTCAACACCTCAAGTCCCCAATAGTAATCATCCTGCCACATTTGTCACAGTTGTAAGATATATATCAGGGGAAGTCAGCTGTATTGGAAAATGTACAGCAGGATGCAATTTATATTTGTGGTTTTGTATTTATAAGTGCAGTGTTTTTATTGTAACATCAGCCTTCTTAATAAGAAAAAAAATTGACTGCAGTAGGTTGTCGATAGTAAATTATCCATCTGAGTAGCATAAATGTCACTCTGAAAGGTATTCATGGGAAAAGGTACTAGGAATGCTGGCATTTTTTTCAAGCTTTATTATTTTATTAATTATTTTGCCTTGACGAGAAGAATTCTACAACTGTATGAGAAAATGAGAGGGAAAATTTATGAGAATAGCAGGTAGAAACACTGTAAAATTGTACACTAGTTGATTTATTCAGCGTCTAAGGAAATGTGATTTTTTGGCGTGAAAATGCTTTTAGTCAGACCATATGTGACTGATTCTATAACACCCCAAAATATGTTTTGGCGGAGATACTGTAAATCCACATATGAAATGTCAGTAGGGTAAATTGTATACAGTTGAAGTATGAACACTGTCCCATTGTTTCAGTAAGTGTGTAAATGTACAATGTAACACAAATTACTCTTTTGTCAAATAATGTGACTAGTGGCTAACCTATTTTGCTTGCGAGGAAAATTATTTTTAGTTTAGTTCATTGCACTAGTCGTATCATTTTTGAGTACAATTTTGTGCAAAGAGATATGGCAAGTCATGATATACGATAACGTCAATATAAATATATACAATGTTGGGCTCATTCATTACTCTACGTGGATTTGTGTGGAAAAGTAAATGAATCTACACTGAAACTTTCAGGGTTCGGATTGAATAGTATTTTACTTGGTAAACATAATAACCACAAAGCTAACTGGTTACTAACAAAACATACACTGGGACTGTAGTCGGTAATTATTACTGCCACTTTACTATTATGCGCCTATGAAAAAGACCTCACAATATATTAACTCATTATTGGTTTTGCAGTGAGTATCTTGCTCAGCTTTTGAAAAACAGTTTTTTTTTTGTGCTGGATAGGTGTGTCCTTTCTCCTTGCTTTTGGATTTCTTTGGTTAGTCGTTATGGGGCTGACTGGATGTAACTAATACTGACCCTTGGGATAATATATGGTTTACAGGCATGTATGTTGTGTGAGAATTTCGCTTGTAGCACTAGTCATGTCAGCATCAGCAGACTTACCAAGTGCTGTTATTATTTGTGGAATACATACATATATATTTTTATATATATATATATAAGTTTTGTGTAATTTTAGTGAAATGAGTTCTAGTACTTTATTAAAATGAATAGTGGGAAGAAAATTGTCCCTTACTAAATTCTATTCCACAACCAAGCACAGCACTTTGCAAGTCTTCTTACACAACTGGTTGCGCTATGAGCAAAATACTCACACAAAGTACGTACATGCCTGCAAACCATATCTTATTTAAAGGGTAAGAATTAATTACATCCGGTTCCGGTAAGCTACCTAGCTACTAAACATGCAAGGTTCAAAATCAGCTAAAAGAAAGGACACACCTATCCGGCAATTAAAAAAAAACTGAAACAATGGTTTGAAGGGTGAGCTGATAGTGCGACCATTAATTTAGAAGCTAATGCTTTGATTTTTGATTCTAGTTTCAAGAAAGTAATTAGAGGACAGTCAAGAAATCAACTTCAGAGTTACAGTCCTAATGCATTACGTCTCCCGAACACCAGGGTTTATGATTATTATGGTTATTTAATTGAAAGTACTTTCCAATATAAGACACGACAGTTTTTAAAATAAAAACTTTTACTTCTCTGCACAAGTACATGCCAATAAACGAGCCTGCCTGCAAGCAAAATTGGTTATGCAATGCATAGGTTATATTTTTTTTGGCAAAGTTTGATTTACATTTTACACTTGCTGAAACAATACAAACAACAGTATTCATACCTTAGCTGCGTACGATTTATACATCATATTTTCATCCACTTTAAAACAACTATTATTTATTTTTTGTTTAGGTACATTAATCGCACACTGTCCGACTCTGACGCATTTCTCACTTGTAATTAAATTTCCTTTCGTCGCCGAAGAAATACACTAAAGTACGATGTTTCTTCTTGTCGTTTTCACAAACTATAGCCCTTTAACGACTTTACCATCATCTGATAAAATAAGTTGAAAATCTGGAACAAAATCAGTGTAGCAATTTTCTAACAACAACACAGCAATTTCTCTACCGGAATTGACATTCCGCCATTTACTTGGCTGGTGGATTTAATTCGACACTTCGGGCCTAGATTCCGATAGTGATTCCGGTATCAAGTGTTCAAAAATGTCACTTTTGGATTCCGCTAGCGGAATACCACCATTCCTCTAGCGAAACTATTCCGATAGTTTAAAAAATTGGGCCCCTGGCACGGCCCGGGAATGTGTGGCCTAATCTTCAATCGCCAGTTACAGTTTCACACATGACAACGTCGTGACTGAACAAGTGATATTAAACAGTAAGAATAAAATAGGTCCGACAAGAGGTCTGCCTGCCGGAGCTTAAATTAAACAAATTATGCCAGTTGTACAGATTTTTTTGCGATGTTACGTATTCAAACGTCTTGGGCGGATTTCAAAACTTTGAGAGAAATTGTTCTTCCTCCAACGTACAGTCATTTGGGGTAACTTTGTACAACTTTGGGGTAGCTAACATTGCACCAGGCATTTTATTTTATATAATAACTATGCAAACTTCAAGATTAACAAATTCATTCATCTAGAACACAGCTGTATTTTTAAATTCTGAAATACTTCATTTGAACTTAAACTATGCTGGTGGTAAAAAGTTGCCCTGACCGGTATAAATTACCCCAAATGATTGTAACGCATAATACAAATTTTACTCCGAAACAAATCCGCTTCAGCAAATTAACATTACCTTTTATTTTCGCTAGTGAAAGAAAGTTCCGTCTGTTTCCAAACAGCACATACAAATATTTTTTGTAGCTTCACTGTATCTTCCTTCGTCCATCAGCATTTACAGACATTTATTGAAAGTTAAGTGGTCGCTGTTTGGAACAACAATAATTCACGGATGGACAACGAATTCCATCACAAGAGGTTCTTGTTAAACTTGCGAATAACATTCCTCACAGTAATTTTCAATTTATTATTTTGTAATATTGATTAAGAAACAAATGCAAATTTTGTAATATGTGTTGGGAGATAACACAAAAACGAAAGCATAAAACTTATATTGAATCAGGATAAAAGTAACTACAGATAAGTTAGAATATATAAAGAGCCACTGGAGATAAGTCTAAACCAGTAATTCAAGGGGTCATTAAAAGAGAAAATATTAAACCCGGATTGACGTAAACAAATAAATATGTTAATTACAAAACTTACGTCAATATTAAATTTTAAAATATTGCTACCTGATATTACCCTTACTAATGAAATGGTATTAATAATTGTATATTTATCTCAAATATCATTCCCTTTTATATTAAATTCAATACCGTTTTGTTTTTAAAAAGATAGCGTTTGGTTTTCTTCAATACTTTTACGAGATCAGACTATTTATGTAGTTTTATGTTTACTTCTTTTCAGTTGACTGGCGCACAGCGAATACGACTCACGTCATCCCATTATCTGGATTAGAATTTCTTGATGGTATCCAACAAGTATATGTTCAACAGACTGTAGAGCTGACAGACTGTAAGTTGTTATTATCTGAGTATTCCATATTTTATCTGTTATTCTAACGTAGCGTGTGTAAATATTTGCACTTTATTAGGAAATAATCGTTAATTTCTAAGTGTATATCATACACAAATAAGTCTTCACTATTTTCATGGTCGATATTTTCTAGCTAGGTATTCTGCCAGCTGTTAAATATGTACGTTATAGCAAAGAAGTCGTAAATAATAGCGAAATTTTGGTTTTATAGTTCATTAGAGTAAACATACAATGTTTTATGACACATTTATATTCTGTGAATAACTATTCTGCATGAGATAAGGCATTTAATTTATTAACATAATTTTGGTTGTAAAAGAAAAAATTTAAACTGATACAAACAAACCCTGCAATATTATAGCCTACTAGCAACCCGGGTAGCACTAATTATCTATAGCTAAGAATTGAAGTCTATACATCGACATGCCGCACACTTCCAAGTCTCTATCCTACTTAATTGACTTATTATTAATTATTATAATAATTATTAGTAATTATTAATTTAAAATTTGATATTTTGCGTGATATTACACCAGATTGGCAAAAAGCAAAAAAAAAAAAAAATGTTCTGTTGATCTGATCGCTACCAAACTTCACAGGATACAGAATTACCTGCTGGGCTAATTTGAAGATAGCCTGAAAATTTCATCGAAATCGCTCGAATCGTTTTGGAGTGTGTGTGTATCAACTTCAGGTTTAAGGACGGATGGCGGTGTCAAAGGGCTAGCAGCTGATTGCACACCTTCCGCTGCACCAGAAAAATGACGAACTTGAAACAAAAAAAAATGCTGCAACATTATCCTATATAAATGAAAATTTTCTATTCCAAAATTTTGCACTGCTGAAGTAGGTTTTTTTTCATAACTTTCGTCTAATTTTAGTACCGCTCAAAACGGCATTATAATAACAAACTGCAGTCACAATAAATTTTTCGAAAAATCAAGTTTCCAACTAGTCTCAATCAATTTGCTGGTCACATTTCTGAGGTATCCGTTAGTTTACTAATTCCCATATCTTGGTCCAGAGCCCGGGCAAATTAACTAGGCTTGGTTAAGCATAACTAAAAACAAACAATTTGACTGCAAATTGTTGACAGGAATCCAATCAAGCCATATTAATTCTGACCGCTTGGTTCAGTGATTAATCCCTGGCTGGTGGGTCAAGGGTCTCGGATCCAACTTAAAGCCGGGGAGTAAAAATGTACAGCTACCCCTCCGTATTGAGAACTGAGTTTTCTTTGTCATCTCATCTCTATACTGCAGTAGGCAATGGCGAAACACCGCAGTTTCACCCTCGCCTCAGGAGTTCTTCTTAAGGTTCAAATCAGACACCGGGCTGATAACTCATCATCACATTGTTAAATTGATTCATTAAGAATTCCAAAAGTAAACGACAACTAATTTAAACCAAGAAGTGTGTGAAAACAACTTATGGCAGGAATACATAATAACAAAACAAATGCCCACACTGCTGTGTAACTGTGCAGTTACCACGAGGACCTCTGTGGTGTCGTGGTCAGGCCACTCGCCTCCCACCATTACTATACGGGTTCGATTCTGGGTGGGATCGTACCAAGTTTTTCGAGTGTGGAAAACGCTGCAATTCGCCGGAGGATTTTCTAATCTCTCGCCCTTCGCATTCCTACGCCTCTCCATCGCAGGGCCTCAACGTCACCACGCAGTGTTCGGCAGACACCAGCAGGCGTCACACTTAGAAAACGTGCATCATATTAATATCGTTTACTCTAAAATATAACAGTGAATATTTTGTCAAATATACAGTGTATTTTACACTTCTACATTTTTGGGTATGTAGCATTCATTATAAAGCAAGTTCACAACAATCCCACCGATTGATTGGCTCAGTGCTTCAAACTCCTGGCCGTTGAGCCAAGGGTCCCGGGTTTGACTCTTGGCTGGGGAAGAAAATGTACGGGTACCTCACCGGGCTAAGGCTCGGTTTCTGTCGCCATATTAAATGTTATTATTTTTTGCTTTTTTGGAGTTCTGAAGGAAAAAATGTTAAATCGGCGACTATATCGCAAATTCTATTTCCCTTGAGCTACAATACAAGCATGGCAATAGAGCTAGTAATGTATAGATAGGTTGCAATTTGTCGCGCAAATTTTGAATATAAAATATTTGCTACATAGATAGCAGTGTAATTATAAGTTAACAGCTAAATCGCAGTGTCTGTACTGTAACGAAATGTAAGTAGAATTTGAGGTATAATCGCATATTTAACAATTTTCTTCTTAGAATTCCGAAAAAAACGAAAAACAATAAAATTCATCAACGGGATGTCAAAGTCTACATTTTCTTGTTACACTGCCATGTAAATAGTGAAAACCAAGTGACCTACTTAAACAACATAATTCACTGTGAACTTTAAAAAACCACAACGTAACATTTTGAATAAAAAAATCGCAAAAGTACAGAAAAAAGTAGCAAATTCGGAATTTTTTTCAAAAATACAAAAACTGTTCTTGTAATATTTTCAAGTGTTTTATAACGTAGCCCATAGTATTTTATTTCACGTTCGTAAGTCAATTGGTTTCCACTCTTTGCATGGCAGCAGAACATGCAAATTTTGACTTTGACGCACCGTTATGAGAAAACTACGCCAGCCAAAATTGTTTCGGAAGAGGAAACTGCACTTACAAGCATCGACTCTCTACCAAACTATCACTATTTCATATAAACATAAAATTATAACTTTATTGCACTAGAACACCCTTAAGAGTGCGTGGTAGATAAATAAATGCTGAAAACATCAATTTATTTATACGCTTTTTTCAAAGCCAATATGGATAAAATACTCAATGTCAATCCTAGATAATGGTATTTGCCAACTCTATGAATAATTATTTATCCAGAATTACTAATTCGTTACGCGTGATCTCTTGCGCCGCAGTTAAATGCACGAGGTTCCGGCGTCAGAGATTGTGCCTCAGAAATTCGTAACACTGGAAACTATTTTATTTAAAACGTTAGCTAATAATATTGTCTGGGATTGCTATTGTTTAGTTTTCGCAAATTGGCTTCAAGAAAACTACAGTTATAGCATAATGCTTTTAGCGTAGAATTATGTACCACGCCGGTTAAGGACTGTGTATTGTGTTGACCCCTCATCCCGTTCACAATTATTCTTGCTGACCCTATTTACCGACCAATAATTTTGCACGTGAATTTGGTTTGAGTTGATAGTGTAGCAGATCATAGAGTTACAGCCAATTTAGTTTTTAAAAATCCTAACTATTTGTAAATTCTCATTTGTGACCTTTATGTTTTCGCAGTGCTGTCATACATCGAGTCAGAAAACCGTTACCTGGTGAAGGTGCCGCAAGGAGGCGAAACTTTGTTCGTTGCTGCAGAAAAATCTTCGTCATTGCAACGCCAACTGGTTGGCTCGTACAGAAGTTTTCAAATCGACTTCTATGATCAGAGCAGACAACAGGCATTCTACTTCACAAGAAAGTTGCGGTGTAGTTCTTTCATTTGTGGTTTCTACTTGCAGGTAATCGTATCCGTTATAATCTAACTTTTAATGTTCGTTTACGAGAAAAAAAAGTGAAGAAGTAGGAGCAAATAAATTAAGCAGGATACGATTTATTAGATCTTTTCCTACGAACAGTGTTTCTCCTCAAAAATATTTAGATATAAATTACAAGCATACCTTTAAGTTAAATTTAACTATTACAAAAAATCCATTAGGAGTATAGTTCAAGTGCTAACATTGCCTACGTGCTGTTATGTAATGAAACAAGGGTAAATGAAAACATTGAAATAGTAACATTATTAAGACTGTTACATAGTATGCGTGACTGTTTGGATGATATATATATCAACATATATGTACATCAAAATACCTTAAATAAATGTTTTTTAATCTATTAAAAAATTTCGGACTATTCTGTATTTGCGAAGTTTCACTTAGCCATCTAAAGATAATATCGACGATCCAGTTCAAAAGCGAAAAAACTCAGAAATCCCTATTTAGATTAGAATGCATTGTAAACGTTTGTGTTTTGCTGAAAAAAGTAGAGTAACAATTTCGGTCAAAAATAAGATTTTTTGAATTGTTCTCTTCTTGAATTTGACCATCGATATAAGTGAATAGTATTTCGGTTCGCCATAAAAATGATATCAGTAAATTAAGGCTTAATTTATTTCGATTAAAGATATTTGCACATTACTTTAGTTTTCTTTGCAATTATTCATTCAGTTGAAGTATTTTAATAATTGCGTGAAAAATTAATTGTCTTATGTAACGTAGGAGGTTAAGGCTGTAACCCTTCACTTCTCCCAAGAACTGTTTTAAAGCTTAAAATATAAAATGTATCGTAAAATCTTTTCCTAGTTTTGTTGGACAAAGATTTCATTGTTTTGGCAACAATTTACTAGGCTAGGGTTTTAAAAAATCACTTAATTAAATAAATTGATTAAATAATTAGCCAATGTCATAAAGTTTTTATTAACTAGAAAAAGTTAGAATACGCGCTAAATACTATTTTAAGAAAAACTGTAAATTAGTTTCACTTTGTATCTTCAACTTTAGCTTAAAAATTAATTATCACAATATTATATTTAATGGGGACTCATTGCCTTAAGCTGTATTAAGAACATAAATGTTAAGGGGAATTTATGGTATTGTTCCTCATAGAGTGTTTGTTGCATTATAGAATATTAATTTCTTCATTCTGTTAAAAATGCTTTCCGCAGTTTAATCACACAATGTGGAGTAATTTTGATTTATACTTGGTGCTCGGTGGCACCACTCGAAGTTGGGATATGATCTTAGTTTGTAATTTGGCATCATTTAAGGTCAGTACATTTTGATGCTGTATCTTCGAATCCAGATAAATCAAATCTTCCGCTCGAATAACAGCGAATTTCAAACACTATTTTACGACTGTCGGGAAATCTGTCATTCTGTCTGTCTGTCGTGCTGTTTGTATTAGTTTATGTAAAATTTAATGGTATTACTGCGCATATAAGCCAAATGGCTCCTCATATAAGTACAAATTTCCTTAAATAAGTAAAGTTGCTTTATGTAATTATCAGGAACGCTCGAACTATAAATATTCAAACTATGTAAATTTATGGAAGTATTACATCACTCAACAACAACACGAAAACAGTCACAATGTCCCTTAGCATTGTTACCACTATGTACAATCATACGAAACGTTAGGATATATTATCTTATCTAATATCAGGAGACCGGGATATTGTTTGAGTAAAGATTACAGATATTATCTGCATTTTATTTTTCTGTTGAGCAGACGCATTTCGTCTTAAATTACAGAGCTGTGTAACCGACCAATATTGTGTACGGAATACTAAATACGTACATAAAATTCATACCAATGTTTCGTTGAAAGTGGCCACTTATACGATATCTGTACCAGAGTTGCCAAGTTTCTATCTGAAATTCCTGGAATGAATGTAACGTTAAAGTTTGCTGTCGCTCGAGAAACATTCCCGCATGCTTAAAGAGTGTAAGGGGTTTCCAAAACGTCTGTGGGTATACAAATTGTATACAGGTGTACGTAGTATTTTGACCATTACACCGAAAAAAAGGCTGTAATTTATTTTTAATTTGTGTAACAACTTGAACGCCGCATGTGCAACAGAAACTAGCTGTGAAAATTACTAAATGTCCATTAACCACTGTTACGTTCATTTGCTGGTTAATGTTAAGTTTTACATCCTGGGGTGATTTTGAATTGCACAATTCTGTTCATAATGGACAGTGGGTTAGTCGTCTGAATAACAGCTTCTAAGCAAAACTCTTTGCGTTTTATTTATGGAAGAACGACTATTCAGTCGTAGAATATGATATCCTTTTCATCTCTTCGAAATCGTACAACAGGACGTAAATCAATCTATTTGACAAGACTAGCTGGTACGTAGACGGGCAAATAAGTTATCACATTTTGTAAACAAACACAAACAGCAAAAATCACTACCGTTTTGCCGCCAGGAACTCCCTAACCATCGCGACAAGAGGTTAAAGACTTTCGGTACCGTCCAGTTCATTATTTAGTATCTAAGTAGATTTTTATAATTATATGTCAAAGTCTGAATTTTGACGTTTTATGAAGTAATTATAATAAAACCTAAACAACAAATAATACTTAAACAATGGGGACAACAAAGTAATAATTTTCAAAGTGTAAAGACATAAATAACAAATTCATTGAACAAAAAAGTAACGTGTTTAAATGCACGAATTTAAATGAATTTTCGTATTTACAGATAAAAAAGGCTTTGTAAAAGTCAACTTATAAATATGTATTATAACAGCCAACTCTGCAGAAATGTTGCCCGGAAACTTTGCGGATTCATTCGAGAATACGTTAGATTTAAAACATCTGTAAATATTAATTATTGTGATTGGGTCACTGTCACAGAAATGTTTCTTTGAGGAATGTGAACCAATAGCATACCTGCACGGAAACACTCAACGACTCTCGTGCTGCCTTATCACATGTATAGGTCATTTACTGCAGCAGCAGTCAATGAACAAGTACTTGAAACTGAGTGTACATAGGAATAATGTTGTTCAGACGGCTGGTCTTTGGACCAACGAAATTTCAGCGTCTCTATTTATTATGATGGTTTTACAATAGCGCGACGGACGCGACACGAGAGGCGCGACGCGGCACTAAACATCCTTGTTATTTCCAACACTAGAGCGTCTGCCACGCAGAAAATACTAAAAAAATTAATTTAATGTAAATAGTTCCTTGTCACTACATACTAACCTCTAGTAAAGAAAGCCGTAGATGCTTACATAATTGCAATTTTTCCCGGTTATTTGTAATATATTTTTAATACCCACTGGCATTTCCGAATGCGAAAATTAATTCACAATTATACATTTCCTTTTATGAGTTGCTTTTAATACCAAACAAAAATCTTTCATGAAATAAAAACCCACTTTTCTACCAACTCCAGTTCCACCAACATTAGTGCAGAAAATTTTATTCTGTTTGTCAGCTTTGTCACTTCCGCGACGCGAATAAAAACGATAATCCATCAATTCGGAATTTCCACCGCGTCCACAATTTTCGTCACGCTGACGTGACAGAAGTCTCGAAGCTGATTGGCGCTACTATGCAAAAAAAATATGCAGCTAAACAATTTTTTACATTTGTGAAAATTGTAATCCTCATAGTGTTCAACAATTTACCACAATACCATAAAAATATGAAAGACCGAACTGGACTGTACCCAACGCCTTTAACTGAAGTCCACTCCAATAGTTCTCCATAAACAGGAGAATTGACGCTGTACCTGTCAACAGCATTGAAAGGGCGAGTATTCCTCCCTGTCGTCGTATAACAAACGCAATTGTCATCTGAGACAATGCAGAACCACATTTCATCGTTGAAAGTGATGTGACTGCCACTCATAACTCGACCAGCTTTCAGGTTGTTACATTACTCTACTCGTGTGTGATTTGGCAGACCACACATGTGAAGGTAAACCAGCAGCCTAACGCACGACAGTCGCCTAAACATCGCGCTGTTTGACACTGGATGCTTTAGCGAGCCCAGTTATCGCATGCGGGTAAACTACATCGATATTATCAATAATGTCTTTGAAAGTTTCATACAATGGGACAGAAAGACAAACTTTATTAGTCTCTTTCTAAGATTTCTGGGACGACATAATATTACAATGGCGTATGTCCAAAATAATACAGTTTGTCGATATTATCGTCCATGCAGGCATCTTGATGCATATTACACTCTGCCATCGGCTGGTAATGCTTGATGTAAAAAGGGCCCATGCAATGGAATTTGGCAGTTATTTTGAGAGGCGCAGTTAATACGCCGGTAAGGAACGGGGCGACATTGGTACAGAGAGAAATGAGTTCGATATGAATGAAAGGTGAAAAGATGTTTATGAGATAGGGAAATTGCGGGAGACCGCGGAGGAAGCCCCTCTAGTAGAGAATGATGATAGATCTATAGGGTCAGTAGGCCGACTATCACCGGGCAAGCTACATACAGTACCTCGCTGATTATTGCGCTCAATTCTTGAACAGGGACCTGTTGGCCGAACCCCACGCTGAAATGTGAGCTGTTAATGGCCACTCAAATGTAGTGCACGTCATACTTACTGATATTAAACAAATTTGAGGATGAGGTGAACACCGATAAATGAAACACGGGAAAAATATTTACATGGTTTACTTACCGTCGTAACACACGAAACTGTACATGGCAAATGGTCAAGCCAGTGATACGGATCCAGAGCTGATCCCCTCTGGTAGGAGGTAGGGAACACTGCAAAAATAGCACAGGGCTGCATTACGGTAGAGTTATGCCCCTGGACGCGAGTTGCCGACAGAGGGTGGATGAGACCTCGGATCAAAATAAAACAATCAAAAAGGTTTCTGAAAATTACTTAAATTTAGCTATTGCAGCTACATTTTCGGTTCAAAGACAAAGGTGCCCTAATACAGCATACCCTTCGTGGTCGACTAGCATGGCGGCGGGCAGGAAGAAGTCACATTCAATACAATACACTTGAAATTAAGAAAGACACATTATCATTTGAAAAATAATAATATAAATTATGGAGCAAAATATTTCTTGATGGAATTGTTTTACGTGTGGATTGCATTCCCAATGTGCGTAGAATGAATGCAAACTTCAGTTACACTTGAGTTACATGAAAAAAATACTGTTGTATTTAAAAACACGGGGATAGTATTAAAAACAACTGATAATACTTAAATGAGAAGATATTATTGAAAATGTACTTTTTTAAAAAAATATTTTTTAATTAATGCGACGGACGTTCGTGGTGGGGGCTTGGAACACACACTGAACCTGGTTGAAGGTTATGCTTAGCACACGTCATGCTGATACATCTACAAGTCGTCCTCTGTGTTCGGTGATATTTCCAACCTGCCTTGTCTGCTTAAGATTCTGAAAATTATGTTATTCTTCTATGTTTATAGTCATGGTGGAAACACATTCAACTAGTGGTCATTCGAGTTGCAACAAATAACTGATAAGAGTATTAATTACTCACCAAATGTATGACTAATTTAGATAATTTTTCTCTGTTGCTTCACTATTTGTTATTAAACCAACAAGGAAATAATCAATTAAAATACTAGTTGAAGTCAACTGCTGTCTTGTTAATAACTGTATTTCTGTGTGTTATTATGTCATTCAAAATCGTTATTAAATCAAATGAATCAGAGCTGAACTAACTGCGAGACTGCTATCAACGATAATAGGTGATATCTGCTTTCAGCTACTGCAAGTGTACTCACCGATCACTGGACTTGTTGGTACAATCGAACAGCAGTGGTCCCTGTACATACCGCTCTTTCTGATCCGAGATGAACAAGGGAAAGTGTTGTACCGTATAGTCGGACCTACGGGCTCGTGCTGTCCTCGTTATATCAATGCAGAATTTCAGGTATGTAAATAATAATAAGTATTCACATATACATGTATGAATGCGACGTCACTAGTCGGCTTCGCTACGTACGTGTTTCTCTTCCACGTATCCGACTTTGGAACAATGTAGTGAGTCAATTGATAAGAATTCCACCGTTACTGTGTAGGGATAACAAGCCCCTCTCCCAGGACATAAATCGTCCTCCCATTTATGACCTTGACCTTGACCTCAATATCATAAAAGTCCCAAAATAAAAAAACTCGAAAATTACCCAAAACTGGACAGATTTACAAAATTTCGACAAATTACAAACTGTCCGAAAATTAAAAATATTTACAAAAAAATTCTAAAACTTTCTAAAAATATATATAGATATTACCTTAATGCTTGCGTATCTTTGAATGAAGTATTTAAGAAAAAAAATATTTTTCATGTAATATCAAAGGTCTGTAGCTTAACAGATTAACTTTCACGCAAAATATTTCATTCGTACAGTTTGAATGGTTTTTACTTTGGGTAAGTATAAAAAATTATCAAATTGCTACTTTGATATGCGCTTGTACGAAAACTATGGAACCGAAACATATTGTATTAGTGGGAATTAACTATGAATGCAGTGTGTAAGAGTTGGGCTGTGTTTGGTACAATTATAAAAATACGAAATGTTAGTTTCGGAGCGCTCTTAAAATAGTTACGTATTTGTAGAACATGTGATACATTCATTACTATAAATTCTTATATGTTTATCTATTTATTAATATTTCATTATTTTTCATTTGAATAGCTGTATCTACTTATGTAGACTATTAAGTTATCAAATTTTACTAATATAATGTAAGTAACATGAAATTGTGTGGTTAATCTTGCACTAGTTATTCCTCAACAGGTATTCAGTAACGAAACGTTGATACAGGTTGGAAGTATTATTCATCACTGGGATGAAGAGCTTGTGTGTTACGTAATTACTGTCACATTTCCAGCTCGTGACACTCCGAGTCAAACAAAAACTCTATTTGTTGGCGCTGCTTTCTTACTGGTAAGTGCTATTTGTTCGTGGAGGTGATAAATTTAAAGTTGATGAAAACTATGCTCGCATTTCAAAATAAATTCAATTAACTAGTGTTGATCAAGTATCAGATTTATTTACAATTTGTATAAATGTTGACCCGAAAAAATATACAAAAAACTATATAATATAACAATTTTGTAAGTGAGTGAGTGGGAAATTTTTGTCAGCGGTTAGTACGAAGGTCTTTAGCGCTGGTGAGGGGTTATAAGTTGAGTATAGATCAGTGCCAGAATGAGAGGGCGGCGGAGAAGAGAAATCTCCAAGAAAATCGGTCACCGCGGCCCCCACTATTTTAAATGACGTGCATAGTCAGTGAAAGAAGGGAAACACATGTTGATTATTCGATATGACATTCATTCTATAAGCTTGAAAATACTAACCAGGCCTTTCCATTTACGTTTTCTTATGCCTCAAGTGTGCAAACACTGTAAAAATGTGGTTTACAGGCATTAATACAGTTACGTCTTTATAAGCAGAAATCTGTGTAAATAGGTACGAGTGTGTTCCTATGTATTTTTTTATCATTTTAAGAAAAATACTGATCTTTTAAGATTCACTCGGTAATATAGATAAATATTTTACTGTACATAGTGAAATTCTAGACCTGGAGAAATGTTTCGGTTTCGTTGCTAATTTTCCACACTTGCTCATCAAACCAAACAACTAATTGATTAATATTATTGCGAAACAAACTCATCGCTACCTTTTCAACCACTAAAATACGCCTACTGTTACTACCGGGATGAATGTAGAAGAGTTAAAAATCCTTGTTAAAACTCATTATGGAAACAAATACTAATTCAACTAGTTTAAAATTGAGGCATTTATTTAAAGTGGTTTTTACAGCGCCTGTAACGTAAAACAATATTAAAGTAAAATTACAATTTTGTCAACAATTTGTTTCTATTTTCCGAACAGTTTTCAGTACCCGATTAATGTTTTTGTTTATTAATTTAGTACGCATTTAATTATGTGTACATTAAAACTTTATACAGCGAGTTTAACTGCATTCAACTATTTAAAGTTTCCGAAATAATTCTATGTAGATAATAGTGTATATCAGGCATAGTCTTCACTATACAGTGAATAACGGAATAACCATGCACGTACCAGAAACAGTAGCTACTTACTAAAACAAGAACAATGGAGATAGCTAAAATCGCAACATATTCACATAAGCATTCCCTGTGTAAAATTTGGTAGCATGAAGACGAACTTTTAACTTCTCTATGCGAGAAACTACGCGTAGCCATTCACATTTCACTTCTAGTACTGTAACGAGCTTGTCAATTTAAGCAAGAAACTGTATAATACCAACCACAAAGTTGAACCTCGCTTGACTCCATTAAGTTCTTCATGTTATTTTTAACTATCTTCTTTTTTTATGATAACACGTGGGTTGCAGTGTGAAAATGAGGATTTTATCTCTTCTGCATACATCCCGGTAGTAGGCTAACAATAGGCGTATTTTATTGGCTGAAAAGGTAGAGATGAGTTTGTTTCTCAATAATATTAATCGATTTGTTGTGAACGTGCAGTGACTAGTTCACACCATGTTTAACTAAATTTGTCATAGCGTCAGGTGTACTGTAATACGTAATTGCAAATACTCGTCTAGAGATTAACAGCAAAAACAAGATATAAAGAAATCAACCCGGCAGCGTGAAGCGAAAAACGTATATTTGTGTGTATGTATATATACATTAGTGTCCATAAATTATTTTTAGAAATTTAGACTTTCATAACTTTAAATCTATACAAGAAAACAACAAACAGTTTTCCACATGCGGCAAGATAACCCATTAAGTTTTCTTACGTTCATTCTCAAGACTGGCGAAAATAATGACTTTCTGAAAAACATTTGTTTCACCGATGGGGCAACTTTTAATGTGTCAGGCAAACTGAATCGTCATAATGTTCGTATCTGGGGATCATAACCTTCTCTTGTTGCATGTGAAATGTAAAAAGACAGTCCCAAAATCAATGTGTGGTGCGTACTTATGCATGATTGCATCATTGGTCCATTTTTGTTTCATTGAGTGTACAGTCACAAATGGTGTTTACTCGGACATGTTACAAGAGTTTGCTGTGACACAACGTGGTATTCTGAACCAAGATAACAGATATGCAGGACTTGAATACATGAATTCATAATGCATTTCAACATGTCACTATGGAGATGCTGGAGCACACGTGGAGAGAAACTGAATACCAAGTGGACGTTATTCGTTCACTGGGGGGGGGGGGGGTGCACATACTGTCGTGTATCAATAAGGAAAAAAACTTTAGACTTACCTTGTCTCGTGTTAAAAACCGTTTGTTGTTATCTTGTATAGTTTAAGAGTTATTAAAGTCTAAAAATTTTATGATAATTAATGGACATCTTGTATATAAATATTATTTTTAATTACTGCAACTAAATTTTTGTCGACATGCATTTTATACTATCCTTATGTTCAATTCATTGTTTTATACTATCCTTATGTTCAATTCATTGTTTTATATTGTTCTTTATTCAACAAATAAATTCTAGTCCGGAATTAATTTGAGTTGTGTTTTTTTTTTCGTGTCGTCTTTTTGGATAGGCTGACTATGTTCCTTTCTGGAATTGTCTTTAAGTTATTATGTTCATTGACAGCAGCTAATATATAAGTATTTTTTCTTATTTTACTGTAAAGTTTTAAGCAACAGCAACATTCGCTCGTAACAGAGTGTGTAAAATAACCGTTCAGTTTATGATACTAATCCATTGTAGGAATCGTTCAACCATTATTAATTTTCGTGTATTAATAAAACAATGAGTTAACTTACTCAATGGGCAAGCGACAGTGTAGGAATGTTAACAACAGAGAAAACTCTATTAAGCAATGCACAATGAACCACTGAAAACTATGTTAGCATAACTATAATAAAAGTTCATTCGTTAGTGTGTTGACCATTTCTATCTATTTACTCATCATTTGTTAACAGGAAAAGTGACCAGGATTATACTTTGATAAAACAATTTTAATGCTTCAAAATTCCAACTAAAACAAAGGTTCGCTATGTATACATGAAGCATGAACGATGTGTTAGGACTTATTGTTGGGAACACTTGTGCCTAGCTTGTTAATAATTAAACCCATCAAATACGCATGACGTTAACAAACAAAATTGAATGCACAATACTGACGTCAATCGCACCAGCTATACACCAAACATTTTAAAAACATGTAAGGGGGTCAACATAGTTAACTGAAATAAATAAATAACAAATACAAACTAATTTGTCGCTGATAACTAAACTTCCATGTTTTCAAAACATCTGATTAGCTAACATGCAAAAAATCCTATTCTATTATGTGAATTGTAGTAAGGACTATTTGTAATGAGTATGGCTGTGACAATGTATGTGTGTACGATTTTGGTTGTAGGAATGTATGGTTTTGTGAACATACATAACTGCTTATGATTTGTTGATAAAACCTGTGAAACATTAAATATGCAACCCGCGAAGACAATATTAAAAAAGAAAAGAATTGATGTAATTGATTGGAAACAAAAACAGATTAATTATTTTTATATTATTTTCGGTAAGTTATTTTTATAAAATTTTAAATTATATTTATCAAGTGTGTCCGATTTGAGACAGACGTAAACGAAAAACAAACAAAAAGAAACACAGTGACGTATCGTGGCAGTGTTCTAAGGCATGCGGTGCTAAGTAGAGCCCACTATTTTTCGAGAAAAGAATTCTGCAACAGTTTGGTTCAATGCCTTATGTGCACACATGAAGCTCTGCTTCGTTGTTACTGTCAGAATGTATTATTGCACAGACGTGGCTCATTTGACTGTGCCAATAGGAACAAGATTACTGCGACACCACACGCCTGTGATTTGCGGGTAGAACCCTTGACGCTGAGAGTTAAAAACAGCCAATCACTGACCATGAAGTAGGACTGTATATGTGCACATAAATCATTGAAACAAATTGTTGTAGAAATCTTTTCGCGTAAAATCGTGAGCACTAGTGACAATTAATAATTACCATACTCAAACGCTGAACTGTCTGTGGGACCATTAGACATGTAGGATAAGATACACTCTTATTTCTGTAGCATACAAGAAGCAATGGACGTATTCTCCAATAATGCCTCAGTCTTTACAACACATGTTTATTGGATATGATAGCTGTTCACGTTGACTGTACACGCTCAAAGTGTATAGTCAGAGCTTATATTGCATGCCTTGGAACACGACCACTGTACGCCACTGATGTAAAATTATAGAGAGATTCGACTGACAACAGTTGACAACATACAGATCATTATAAGACTGCAGACGAACACAGCAGTCAGTAAGGAATACCCAGAAATTCCGAGTTTGAAATTCAGTCAGATTGCTGCAAAACAGACGAAAACAAACACTGAATGTGAAAATACAATATAAATCGACAAGGACGACAGCGGACAGCACACAAATGATTATAAGACAAAAGACAATACAGGTTTTAAATAACGAAGATGGCTACGTTTCGGGAATTGAAATTTATTTTCGTCTTCAGGCGTGAGACGCAACTTGTCAGCAACACAGAGTACGAATGAAGTTGACAGATACTTTTAGGGCCTGTATAGCTTGGGTGGTCTCTATCTTTCTCGGCCAATGAAAGTAATTCTGGTGTGATTGGCTGGACTCTTTGCCAATGAAACGCAAGCACTGTCGTGACTTGCTGGGAACTTTGTAGTCAGGTTGGCAGGGTTTTGCCGAAACTACTACGCACAGATTTACATATTATTATTATTATTTTGTAATATTGTTTCTTTTTTATTAGGGACAGCCATGTATTTTTTAGTTCGAACTCTGTCGGGTTTTGATATTTTTGCTATGCTGATTATTTTCTTTTTCTTTTTATTCAATTTCCTGAATTATCGGGTAAGGTAAGCCCCAGAAAATTTTGCTGCTATTTCCCCATGCATGTACAGCAATTCTGAATTTCTGGATTTCGCCCTTTTTAGTGCTGTTTCTGTGTGTTCCTTGACGGGAGTTGATGGAGTTCGTCCAGATTCACCAATATATGTAACACCAGAATCACATTCGCATAGTGTATGCATTCACGGGTATGTTGTTTGTTTACTGTTGGTTTTACTTTAGTGGCCATGGTTTTTACTGTTGTGCTAGAGTAGAAAACGTTTCGTAGGCCACGTTTGATACCCAATCTTCTTATTTATGCTGAGAGCCCTCGGACATATGGAATAATCAGAGTTCCAGTTGGAGGTTTGTCTTTAGCTAATAGACCCTTTTGTGTATTAATATTTCTCCACTGCTTTTCAAGTATATGTCTCGGAAAGCTTTTTGGCTAGAAATTCATTTTTCAGGCGATTCTGTTCCTTTGTTATTGCTTTCCCGTCTGAGCAGATTTTTTCTTTATCGGTTGGCTAATGTGCGGACAATGCCGGATTTTATACTTGTTTCATTGTTGGATCCAAAATGAAGGTATTGGCCTGTATGTGTTGATTTTCTTTAAATTTTGGTACTGAGTTTGTGGTTTCCCTAGAGAATAGGGTTTCAAGGATAGGGATGCTATTGTTGGAATTCTGTTTCATGTGTAAACTGTATTTATGGCTTCAGAGAATTAATAACTACTGCAAATTCTGCCAATTATATAGGCTACACGGTTCTATGAGGTAAAGAAGGACGTCGGAAAGTGAGTCAGAGAATATATTCATATTTCGTCATGAAATTTAGTCTACGAAGCAGACAGTTGCTAGCGCACTTCAACAACTACCATTATAGTATAAAATAAAGGTTTTTAGTTTAGATAAGATATTATGAAAATGGCCATCACATGGTTTATATTTTTTCTACCAAGTCCTGGCAAAGATAACATGAAAAGCATTTTCCAAAAGTTATAAGAAAACAGGGTACTACACAAGGTAAAATCGTATTGACCTAAAAATGCTATTCAGAATAAATCTTGTGGGACCTACATATAAGTGTAGAAATAATGCCATGTTAGGTGGTCCCAAAATGCTAGCAACGATACAAAAATAATGGTGTGAGTTCGTGGAACATCGAACTCGAAGTTGATAAGGTAAAAGGTCCTTTAGAAAATCGACTTTATGGGATAGTGCTCCTAGTGGCGAGGCTTGGAAACAAAGATGAACTGAAACATTAGTAAAAGCAACTTGCTATCTAGCAAGCGATTTAGGAAGTAAGACAAAGAGTAGAACTATAAGCTCCCCTAATGGAATGTCTCGGTACTAAACCCTGAATAAGCAGCGCCACCTATAAGGCGATCAGTAACATCGTAAATAATAAGTGATACCTAGAGAGCAACTACACAACTAATAAAAAAAGATGGAGGACGGAGCATATGAGAGTACCTAGGACATTTTGGTGATGGATAGAAACAAAGATGATGGATGAACAGGCTAACAAGGTGGGGTATCAAAGACGAGTGAGTTTGCAGGTATGGATCCAGGAGCCGGCTCCTGTAAACGAAGGAACTAAACTATAATTTTGTAGGTTGCATGTTTAATGTTTTACAGGTTTTATCAACAAATCATAAGCAATGATGTATGTTCACAAATGCACACATTCTTACTATCAAGTCCCATTTCAATAAACATTCAAAGATCTCATGGTTTTGGTTATTTCAATGTGGTACCACTTTTAGAGGGCGTGTTAAACAATTTTATTGTATCTTAAAATTATGAGCTATAACATTTATTCAAATCGTATTATCAAAATTTTCTCTTCGGCAAAGCATAGGATATATTCTTGGCAAACTGCTTGACATAAATAATAATGGAATCTTTCATCATATTGCCATGCAGAATCATTGCAAAATATTTATAGGTTACCTTTCAAGAGTACTCTTGCAATGATTTTGCATGACAAATTAATTAAAGATTTCATTATTATTTATGTCCTGCAGTTTACCGAGAGTAAATCCTTTGCTTTGTCGAAGAGAAATTTTTGGTAATACGATTTGAATAAATGTTATGGCTCAAAAACTAAAAATACAATAAAATTGTCTAACACTCACCCCTCCCTTAAGACTGGGTTGTATTAAACACGCATAAATAGCCCAGGAAAAGCATAACTCACCAATACTCGCTAGACCCAGAGACAGGTATAGAACTAACAACTGATTGCTCATCAGCATACAACGGAACAAATATGTGTTTCATCATGTAATTCACTGGCTGTAGTGGCCATTTTGGATTTACACGTTTTGCCACTTAGTAGATGTTTCGGTTTCAGTTGACATTGGAGTCGCCATCTTCAGAGCAGCTAAGCTGTTACCTTTGCGAAGAATGTTCTAACATTTTTGTTGGCTAAACGTTGCAGACAATGATTTCGGTAATCTAAAAAATACATATTTTAATTAAATAAACCCCCATGTTAACTCAAAATGAGCCAGACAAAAATTAAGTAATTTGAACCATTACAACTATTTTTGGTCTCAGAACATGTATTCTATATCAGCCCTTCTCTTCGGTATATTAAACGTAATATTGTGCCGTAACTTTGCATATTATAATTTTAACTGTAAGTTTTCCATAAAATTTGGCTTAATATCGTCTGTCCTAAATTTAGCATTTAACAATTGTTGGAAGTTGCATTAAACGAGTATTTAAAAAAAAAAGTTATGCAAACTGTATGTTATAATTGTTTTAATTTTTTTCAGGAATACTTGTATTTTGAGAAGGCTAAAAGTGCAAGATGGTGTAAATGCTGCAAGTGAAAGTATGCCATATTGGTCAAGAGAACAAATTGAGTTTTTTGCTTATCTAATTAACATACAACTTAACACGCGTATCATTTTTGTATTATGTGTAAAAGAAATAATAAAATATATTTTTTAAACTCGGTGGTTTGTTATTCTGTTTACATGATAACTTTGATATTTGCCTTTGTGAGTGGTGGGAGAAGTGTCGTAAGATGGCTTGTTTGATAGATGGTTGTGAAATTATTAAACATTTTATTAATTAAACTAAAAAGTACCGAAAAAAGAAACCCAATAGGTTTGAGTTACAGGAACACTTAACATACTCTAGTAACGTATTTGGAAAATTTCCGTTTACTGCCCTTTAAAAGAGATGAATTAAAACTCAAGGTATATGATGTGAAAAATAATACATGAAATACCAGCATGTGACATATTTGTAGGTCTATGTAGTGAAATGTGTGAAACATACATGCGGGCGTAATACTGGTGGGGTTAATGAAATGACGAAAATGTTCAATGTTAGTAGAGTATATTTGTACGTTCGATACCAAGCACCCTTTTCACGCTCAAAAATGTCACCTCAAAATAATTCCCTAAAATTATCGAAATATCGAGGTATTTTATTTACAATTTCACCGTAAAATGAAATAAAATATGTTTTTAAGGAATGCAAATGATTGTAAATTTATTCAATATTAAAAGACACACATAAGAAAAAAATAATTAATCTTATAAATTAAATTTTTCTTCAAACCTAATTGAATGAAATTTTGTGTTTTATTCAGTACAGGGTTTCAGCTAGTGTAAGTCCATTCTCTGAAAAAATTAAAGGTCCTAAAACTAATTTTCTGCAATCTTTAAAACATAATAATTTTAAATATACTGAAATAAAACACAAAAATCATCTAATTCCAGAATACGAATATATTCCAAACGGTATAATAAAATTAAAACAAAATAATTTACATAAAAAACACAAGTATTATCTTTTGTATGTTCCAATAAATGTAAATGTCCAATTACTATTTCTACCTTGAAATTCTATTTCAAATTCATGAAAATTTTTGTTTGGATTTAAAATACAAAACCTACAAATATCGCATTAAATAAATCAAAATTTGTATCTTCCCAATTTAATATCTCCTTTATCAACAACTATGGTGATATTAAAATAAACTTTTTCTTCCCGAGCAAAACAGTTTAAAAAAATGAAATTTGCTATCAATATAATAACTATCTAAAATTTCCAGCACTTGTTCCATTTATTAAATAAAAAATAATAAAACTTCATAATTCTTTTTGCTTGGTACAACACAATCAAATTAAAAGTTTATATACACATTTCCATTTTGGAGTATTAAATTTGACAATCCTTTTTCTAGATCTTTCATAGAAATATTATCCATATTTATTTTCTTAAAAAAATATTTTTTTTTGTTTCACAACCTAATACTTTTTAAATTACATTATTATAGCTACTGTTCATTTCTAATATTGCAGTTATTTCAATTTAATCATAATCTATCAATATTCCATTCTCATCTCTCATTTCTTAAACAACATTTCTCAGTTTGTCTGCGCTAATTGGAAAAAATAATGGGTAAATAGATTCACAAAATATTGTTTCTCCAAATTAGACATTCGGCTAAAATGAAGCAATCATACTAATTTCCCTGTAATTATATTCATTATGTTTTAAAATCGTACAATTTTCCAAGTTACAACGAATATTTACAGTTATGAATTGATTAATTTTATGAATTTTATCGGCATATTGAACTTATTTTTTTTCTTAAACATTTGTTAAACCTAAAATATTACCCATCGAATCTTCTTTATCGAACAATAGATCAGAAACACATTTTACTATCACTCTATTTCTAATTTTATTAGATTCGGTAGATATATTGTTTTTTTCTCACCAGCAGGTATCTTGTTAAATTGAGGAATTGTTTTTATAACTTTTTCAAGATCTTCCATGTTATATTGTTCAATTTGAATTCCTATCATTTTTTTTCCACCTAATCTAAAAAATAGAGCTTATTAATTTTCTGTGTAATATTCTGCATTAAATATGTTGTATAAAATTGAATTAAAGCAAAATAATGTTCTTCTACTTCTAAAGGATAATGAAGTTTTTTTTCTTTATATAGATAGATTATTCATTAACTTAAATACGTAACTCATTTATAATAACAAATTTATATGATTAATAATATGAATTCAAAATTTAAAAAGATAGATTGGGATATAAAAATAAGAATTTCAGACAAAAATATTTCAACAAAAAAGAATGAATAGTTATTACAATATTATATTAGATGTTTGATTGTTGGTCCAAGTAATTGTGAAAAATCGACACTTATGACCGATAATTTTATTTATTCACCTGGATGGTTAAATTCTGGAACTCTTTATGTTTGTTCAAATAGTTTGAATCAATCGAAATATATTGCTTTAAAAGAAGATGCTGATGCAGCAATTAAAATAATTAAAGAACCAATGGCATATTTTTTTCCTTCAAATGATGAAATGGTTGATGCTGACAGTTGATGTGAAAATTCTGTTGTTGTTTTTGATGACGTTATTCTGGATAATCGAGGTATGATATGATATAATTTTACTCGGGGAAGACATATAAATATTGATTGATTTATTTAGCAAAACATATTCAAAAGTACACAAACAACTAATAAGAGATAATGCTAATTTTCTTTATGTATTTAGACAAGATGATACAAATCTTAAACATATTCATAGTGATTTTGTTGGTGGTGATATATCATTTGAAAAATTTATAGAAGAATATTCAAAATGTTGGGGCAAAGAATATGATTTTATTACTACATATATGACGTGAAAATTAAATAAAGGTAAATATCGCAATAAGATAAAAGGTTTTTAAAATTCTAAATATATTTGTGAACCATAATAACATTAATAAACATTAACATTCCATCTGCAATATTAAATTTCTTTAAAATTAAAATAGATATCATCTACTTAACAGAAAATGATTTGAACAAACCAGTTTTTTCATATTTTAGAAGTCCAGTTTTAGGATAAATAGTTGTACAATATAGTTCAGTAATTTGTTTGTGACCATTTGGTTTGATTATTATTTCATTTACAGTTCCATTCATCATAAAAATATATTCAGTTTGATTATCTCCCAAGTAAACTATTTTATCTTTCATACCATATTTTTCAACTAAAGGAATAATGTTCATTCAATTTCTTTGAAAATATTCTAAATTTACAGCATCATTCGGTGCAATTGGATTAGAAACATTTCTTAATATTTTATCTTCAAATTCGGTGTTATTATCTTGTTCTAAGTATGGAAGAAAAACTTTATC
>PNEQ01043994.1:55836-78336 GCA_003012365.1 Medauroidea extradentata
TATATATATATATATATATATATATATATATATATATATATATATATATATATATATATATATATTGTTTTTAATAAGTATACTTCAAAATCACGTCAATAAACACTTTTGTACCATCAGGTATGTTGATTATTTGTGGAATTAAAAATATTTTATCATCAGTCAATATGCCGAATGACTTATACATATCGATTATATTATTATTGTTTAATCTGGTAGTTATTTTATAACCATCTGGTGTTATTATTACTTCATTTATTTGTCCACTCATCATAACAATATACTCAGTTTGATTACTACCTAAAAAAGCAGTTTTTCTTTAGCACATTTTCCAACTAAATAAATAATGTCAATTTATAACCCATTGTAATTTATCAGTTATTTCTTTCGTAAAATTATCTTTATCTAGTGTAATTTTCATTGATTAGTGAATAGCAATAATTAAGAAGTAATAGGTTCAAATGTTGTAATTTTTTAGTTATTTCTGTATCAATTGTTATTTTAGTTACATTTATGTTTTTGTTCAATTCTTTATCAAAATGATTACATTTTGAGTTTATATTTGAAACACACATATTGACAACTTTTACAAAACTATCATATTTAGAATCATCGATTTGTGACTTCGTTAAAGCATTTCCAAAGATATCCATTATTATTTAAAAAAGAAATTTTACTTGAAAAATTAAAATTTCGTGAAAAATGACCTGGTACTACAACACATAAATATCCACAAATAACATAATTAAATTTGGATTCTATCATCATTATAAAATATATTATCTTTAAGATATTCAACTAATTTAAGAGACGGACTGCCTCTAAAAAAACCGAAAAAATAATTATTATTATTTTAATTTTCTTTCTGATAACAAAACACAAAATGTTCCAGAATTTTTAGAAACATCTAAATTAACTATTCCACGTTGTTTTTTTAAGTGCAGATTTTGGTAAGTCATCAATCATAGAAAACCTCAAAAATGTTAAATTTATTAATTTTTAACAAGTTTTTCAATATCAAAACTACTCAATGGAATAATTTTTTCTTTGAAATTTTTATACCTTTTCCTTGTTTTTCTATTTCTAGATTATATCTTTGTTGTTCTTCTAATTCTTGATCTTTCTTAATTACAGAAGTGATAATAGATGAAGCACCTCCGGTTAATGCAGGAAGAATACCTAATGCAGCAAATATTAATGGTAGAAATTCACCTTTATGAACTGTTTATCCATTTCCAGTTTTAATTTCTTTTGACATTTTTTTCAATTGTGGTACAGAAATAGTTCAAGTCATTCCTTTATCTTCCTTTAATGTCTTATTTTTACGATCAAGTTGTTCTTTTGTCAGAAAAGAATCTATATTTAAATACTTCAGTTTATCAGCAGACAGTTGAAATAGAATATTTTTAACTTTCATTTATGTACAAAAAATTTACAAAGAAATAATTAAATTATATTATAAGTAAAAAGTTATTAATATTTTATTTTTATTCCCCAACCAAGTTTACTTTTAACATGCATAGCAGATCTAGTGATTCCAGACCAAAATTTTGCACTCAAATCTGAATCTTTAGCAAAAACTCTTTTAAAAGCTTTTTTTTCTAGCTCTTTATCTGCTAAATGTCTTTCATCTAAATTTTTATGGTGATGATAAGCAATATCATGTTCCATTGCTGCTGCATCTAAAGGATTTTTTTTCCTTTCTAATATTTCTTTTAATTTAGTTCTAGGACCTAAAAAATTGATAACCTGGTGGTGCATGCAATTCAGAAGGTAAAGAATTAATTATATCATTTAACAAACCTTTTCCATAGTGTTCAGATTCCCATAAGAATTGAGGAATTCTGTTATATATTCTTATAAGACATGGAATTCCTTTAGGATCATTTACAACAAAATCTATAAATTTATTATCCTACATATTCATTATTCGTACTTTTTCATTATAAAAATTATTATCTCCAGCAATTTCTTCACCAAATGTAACAAAACGTCTATCAATACGTTTTCTAGCATCATCCATCCAAATATATTGTGTTGGAAGATTTGTGTATATTTAATAAATTTTCCAGATTTTGGTTTCTGTTTAATTGTTTCATAAATTGGTTTAAGTATATATTTCCGATTTGTAACTTCCACTTGATTTCGGTGATCTAGAATTTGGATCATTTCTTTAAAAACTTGCATTTGTATCTTTCAAAATTTATCAATATTTTTCATAATCATATGTGTAATCTGTTTCTGTAACATCCTTACAAGTATACAATTTCAACAAACCGTCAGTTCCAATATATTGTCCACCTTTAATGATAAGTTTACCATCGTTAAATGTTATTTCACTATCACCAATATATATTTTGCTTCCTTTAGGTCTTAAACTAAAGACAGAACCATCACAACTGTTCAAAAAGTCAGTAATTTTTTCACGAATTAAAGTTGTTCTATAGATAGTTAATGGAACTATATAATATTCTAAATGCTTAAATGCCACAGCAGAGTTCTCATTTTTAAACAGTTCCCTTTCAAAATAAGTTTTTAAAGGTGTTAGATGATAATATAAATTTTTAACAGCAACCAGAACAAGTTCTTTGATTAAATTCTTATTCTCATTTGTAACTTTCTCTATTTTGGCCTAAATTACCAATTGCATCAATCATTGGTTGTTCTTGTTTTTAATTTTTATCGTAAGTTTCTTTGGTTGTTTTTAAATTCTTTACATTTTTCGAATAACTGTCGTCATCTTAGTAAATTATTTCTAGCTTGTTTTTCTGTAATCATTTATATAAAATAAAAAATATGTAATAAAATATTTCATGAATGTTCAACATCTAAAATACTTGTTTAGACACCTAAAACACTTGGTTAAACACCTAAATAATGTGTTATAACACCCAGAACACTTGTTTAAACAGCTGTTCAAAAATATTTTTAATACTTAAATTTTATGTTTGGATTAACTTCTTTTAATGTATCTTATGATAAATTCCATACATTTCTTTTACTCCTAATTTCATAACCTTTGTTTTTTATTCAATTTTCTAATATATTTCGCTCAATATTTTTCTTATCTTCTAGATTATCATATACTTATAGAATTGTTATTTAATTCCTCATTATTTAAATTATTTAACACAACTTCATTAATTATTTTATAATTATCTTTTGTTGTTGATTCTCGAGTTATTTTCAATAGTTCAAGTTTTTGCAGGTGTAACAGTATATTGTTAAATAATTTATCTCCAGCATCATCATCTATTTTAAACTCATTTAATAATAAGTTGTTCATAACATAAACATAAAATATATAAGTAACATTTTATATCATCAATATTCATATTATAAAACTCTTGATTTTATTTATTCTATATGATTTAATAGCAGTTTTAAGAGCTTCTTCAACAAGACAATAATTTACACATTCCTCCAAGACAATAATCAAATTTATCATCAGGATGTTCACCAGCATTATTTGTTGATCACCTTCAATTAAATTTATATTTTGCTGTAGTTTTTATAAAAATTATCCTCGTGCAAATAAGTAGTAGTAACAACATATATAATATCATTCTTTCGATTTTTTAAATGTTTTATGTATTTTACTTAATGGAATATATTTTTTTACTTCTTGTAGTTCATGTTCTTTGATTTTTAATTTATTTTCAAATTCTATAACAAGTTATTCTTTTTCTTGTTGTAATTTATATTCCCCAAATTTCCTTATTGATAGAAAAACTTCACTTTTTACCCATTTTTTATTAATTTTCAGCTTCCTTTTATGTTATAAAATAAGAGAATGTAATCCAGGTGCATTGACAAATATAGCCTTTTTTTCATTACCTTTTAACTCGTCCAAATTGGACATATTAAAATTTTCTAATACTTTTTATTGTCATCATCAATATGTTTAAAAGCTTTATGTGTCTGATGATATTCTAAAATTTCAGCAACACCTCTTGCTTTAAACCATGGATCAGTTTTGTGATCAACAACATAAACTTCTCTTTTATTGTAAATAAGTTTATTGTTTGCAATATCAAGAAAGATTGTTATTTCATATTTTTTAGTTTAAGTTTGATATAATTTAGTATGAATACATTTTAATAAACAGTATACTATAATTTAATATGCATAATAAATTAGTGTTAATTATTTGAATGTGCAGTGTCTAAAATGTAAAAAAAAAATCTCAAAGTGATAAGATTTCTTATGAACAAACAAAAATGGTACAAAATAATTAAATGTGTTTGTAATAATTGTGGTTCTAAAAACTCCATACATATTGGCGGGAACTTTAAAGAAGAGATTACTTACGAATTTCATAAACCTGCAAGAAAAAAATTATTCTAGAAGAACTGTTTTATCTTTTGGTATTGATGAACTTTGGCAAGCAGATTTAGTTGAAATGGATTCTGGTTCTTTAAAAAGCATAATAAAAAATAACAAAGTTTTTAATATGTGTTAACTGTGATTGATGTATTTTTTTTAATTTTCTTGGGCATTTCCAGTCCAAGATAAATCTGGTTAAATGTAACATTAGCATTCAAAAGTATTCTAAATTCTCGTAAACCAAAACATTTACAAATTGATAATGGAAAAGAATTGTAGGACAGATTATTTCAGAAATTAATAAGTGATAATAATATAAAATATTATTCAACATTTAGTGATAGGATAGCTAGTGCTGTTGAAAGATTTAATAGGACTTTAAAAGAAAAAAATGTGGAAAATGTTAACTATAAAAGAAACTTATGAATGGATAGATTTATTACCAAAATTAGTAAGTGATTACAATTAACAATGCTATTCACAGAAATATTAGAATGAAACCAATCTACGTAAATAAAAAATGAAGGTTCTATTTTATAAAATAAGTATGAACTGCATTGAAATATCACTAAAGTAAAATTTTCGTTTGGTAATAATGTTCGTATAAGCAAAACTAAATTTTTTTTTTTGGAAAAGGTTAGACACCAAATTGGTCAAAAGAAGTATTTGAAAGTTCAGAAATATTGTACACAAATCCTATAAGATATAGAATTAAATATTATGTGACTTTGTCAAATCAAGCACTCGAATGGTGCGATTTGCAAAATGAATCCATCGAAGGTGGGTTTTATGAACAAGAATTATATAAAACAAATCTATTGGTGATTAATTTTCACATCCCAATTAAGTTTATGTTAATTTTCTGATAACTAAGCGAGATAAAAATAAGGGTTATGAAAAAGCTTCAACTATTGATCTCTGCGACAACTTTTCTTCGTACTTATATTCAAAAATTGAAATTTCTTAACATGGAAATACTATTGAAATCATTGACAATCCTGGAATAACTTCCACAATGATGCATTCATTGTTATCATTTTCATAATAATTATATTTACAGCTATCTATGGTTGAAAATGGTTGTGGTGCTAATAAATTCTTTCCTTTTAGAGCAGATAAACATAACAAAGTTTCATATCCATCAAAATATTTGTTTGGGTTTATTAGAGGTTGTAATGATATATTTGGAAAGGTGGTTAGAAAATATCATTAATTCGAAACTATAATGATGATGTTTGTGTTTACAGACAACCTAAATGTAAATATAAAATGTTGACACTATTTCATATGCTGGTAAAATAATTATTAAGAAAATGGAAATTTCGTGGCCAATAGTTGAATATGAACCTAATTATGGTGATGAAATCAAAACCAAATCATACAAAAATCCTAAATTTCAGATATCTTTTAACTATTTGGCAATGTCTTGAAAAAGTTGCTCCACAGGTTCAAATAATTTTCAGTTTGATACAAAAGATCAGTTTAATTCTCTTCAATTCGATATGCCAGATTATGTAATTGTTGGTTTTCAAACCAATAGAAAATAAGATCCAGAACAATATAAATATGATTCGTTATTTGATCATCAGAATGTTAGAAATATTTCAAAATAAAAATGGAAGAAATGAAATATTCCCATAAGAAAATTGGAATCTTGACATAGAAAATAACAAATCTATAAAATGTATATTGCTTACGAAGATTTTAGAAATTCAAGAACTAAACTTGATACTGTTTATCGCAAAATGAAATGTACTTTAACCCAAATAAATTTGTTTCTGAAAGAGCAATTAATATTATTGATTGTTCTCGTCGAAAAACTTCTGTTGTTAAGGATAGAACTAATATAAATGTATCGTAGATTTTAATAAACCAATTCCTGATAATACAATATGTAATGTAATGTTTGTTAGCCAATTAAATTTAATAAATGTTTTAAGAGTGAAAATATTACAGAAGATTTATTGTAACATTTTTATTATTTTAACATTTCTCACATTTTAATATTTTTTAATTTATATTTTATATAATTATTTTAATCAAATATATAATTAAGAAGTTTAATTGAATTTCCTTTATTATTTTGTGGCTCTGTTACAGATTTAGGTTCAACTTTATTATTTTTCCGATTTCTTTTCAATTTGATAATGACCCCACAGGATTTTATCAATTCAATTTTCAAGCATAAATATTTTATCATCTTCAGGACTTAATGATCTTTTTCTAGATTGATTGAAAATAATTCGCGTTATTTGCGTCTTATTTTAATCATATTTTTATACAATATTTCTTTTTCGAATAAACAATCTTTATAGTATTCGATTGTTACTTCATTTGTAACAACATCAGTTTTAATTCCTTTTGATCTGTTCCCTTCATCACCTTCAACAATTATAGCATACACTTTTTATTTTAATCCTGTGAATTCTTACATTAATTATCATCCTTCATTTTACCAATAATTTTTTTGTTCATTTGCAGAATACTGTATCTATTATCGTTTTCATAATCTAAAGTATCAAACTGTTAATCATTTCTTTCATATCTTCATAAAATCATCCTTTTTTATATTATAAATGTAACTGTCTGTGTCTTGATAACATATTTTTTCCATATTTTGGTTTCATAACATTATAATAGATATCATACACTAAAGTTTTTGATAATTCTAATATAGATGTTCCAACATGGTTTATTAAAACTTAATTTGGTTTTATTCATATGAACAGCTGCTACAGTTTTAGAAAATACAGTTCTATTATTAAAATTTCGTTTTGCAATATTAATGTTTCTATTTGTTTAGAATTTGTACATAATCTTATATCAACTCGATTTCTCATATTTTCCGTAGTTTTTCCAAGACAGAATTATTCACTAATTTATAGAAAGCTTTTTCAAAACTATTTGTAGCTTTTCGTCTCATTTGTGTATTTAAATCCATACATGATTTCATCAAGTCTGATTGTTTAAGTGTTAATACTAAATGAAATTTTTTTTCAGTTTCATTCCCAATGATAAATAGTGCTTCAAATTTCTGTAGTGTAAAATACATTTTTCTTTATCACTTAATGAAGTTTGTAATTTCATTGTTTCTGATCCTTTAGGTTTTTTTTTCTGGTGCTAAAGGTAAATCTTTATGTAAATCGTGTAATTCTCTAGGGTTTTCTAAAACAACTTCTAAAATATAACCATAGCTTGAACGCAGTTCAAAGCCTGCTTCAGCTGGAGCTGAAACATTTTTAACTTTTAGTGTATATTATTCCCAATAATCTACTTCATCAAGTTTACAATTTACCAATTAAAAATAACCATATAGTAAATATTGAGTCATTGCCTAACCATATAAATTATTTGCATCTCAACATTCTAAATAAGAATTGCCAATATTAGGCTCATAATATTTCATATATTTATTACTTGCTTTTGCATAATGTTTACAACATTGTGAAATTCCACCTCTAATTCCTTTTCCAGTCATTAATATTTTACCATAACCTGTTAATAATTCTAATTCAATTTTTGTATGTTTTAACATTGCATACCAAGGTAAACCTGTAACTGTAAAATACCAAGAAGAATCTAATTTATAAGTTTTTAAACAAACATCTCTCAAATTTTTTAATATATCAACCAACAATAAAACACCAACTTTGTTATATACGGTAATTCTGTATGTTCACCAACATTTGTAATATTAAATTAAGTCCAAACTTTTTGTGCAAATTCAAAATCTTCATTAAAAGTATTAGTTTTATTTAAATTATTGTAAAAATATTCCTGAGATGGTAATTATGTTTCGTTATTTTTTTTTCATAATTCATGTAATCATAAGGATAAACACCCTTTGTATTTCCCGAATTAATTTGTTCTTCTGAAAAATATTTTGAGGTTTCTCTAAATTGTTCGTTAGTAAGATTTTTAGATAGTGAATCTAAACATTAAAGGTCATAAATTTTAGTGTATCAATAAATCTTAGTTTTACACCATCAGATAAATGTTTTATAAAAGAAATATATTATTCTTCATTATTTGGAATTAAATCGATTTTATTTTCATTTTCGAATTTTCCAAAGTCTTGAATAAATGATTATCGTGAGCTGTTAAATTATGATTATACACAGGAATAAAATTTAGATTTTGATAAATTAAATTACTTTTGTTATGTGCTGCACCACTAAAATTTCCACTTAGATGACCATGATCCGTTAGTGAACATTTTACTAAAAAAAAATTCTTTATTAACACTTAATGATTTTTCACAAATATGAACCTGTGATTCTGCTGAAGATTTAATTCGTTCTTCATTAGTTAGTGGTATTGATGGTTCAACATTTTTGTATATTTCTTTAATTTTCTTAGATTCCTCCATTAGCATTTTTAGAAAAACACTTGATGCATTTTTTCCTTTATAAAATACTACAGGTTTTTAATCACTGTTTTCACATCTTGTATACTAAGAAATACTTATTGGTGTGTTTTTCTTAATTTTTTGTAAATGGTTTTTTTTTTATTTGATTCACAGTATCTAATTTATTTGATAAACATTCAAAATCAGCATAAATAGCTAAAGGTATTTTTAAAAAATGTTTACAATTTTCAAATTTTAATTTATTATTATTTTCATTTGGCAACTCAAATCGAACACCTTCATTATTTTTACAATCTTCTTCGTGTTTATTTAATTTTTCTTCAGTATAGAAATGTAGTAAACATCTGTCGCAAAGAAAATTTTTATGATAATTTTTTGAAAGTTGTCATCCAATAAAACGAGAAAGATTTTTATCCAACAATAGTGATCATTATTTTCATTCTTAAGAGGGCGTGGTGCATAATTCAATGCTGAAAGCATTTATCTACATCTGTAGGTTTAGCCAATGTTTTAAGCAAAATTGTTTCCAGCGTTACGAACTTCTGAGACACAATCTCTGACGCCGGGACCTCGTGCATTTAACTGCGGCGCAAGAGATTACGCGTAACAAATTAGAAATTCTGGATGAATATTTACTCATAAAGTTCGCAAATACTATTATCTAAGAGAGTCATTTAGTATTTTATGCATATTAGCTTAGAAAAAAGCGTAGTATTCAACTGACGCTTTCAGCGTTTGTTTATCTACCCCGCATTCTTAATGTATAAAAGATTTATGTGTCT
Source organism: Medauroidea extradentata (assembly GCA_003012365.1). NCBI lineage: Eukaryota > Metazoa > Arthropoda > Insecta > Phasmatodea > Phasmatidae > Medauroidea > Medauroidea extradentata. The sequence goes on from PNEQ01043994.1 coordinate 65,314, forward strand.
ATCAGTTTTATTTTTCGTTATACTTAGTGGGTAAAATACATATTCTGTTCCGTATTTGATGTTGTTTTCATTAATATTCGTTTCTTCTACATTATTATTTGTTTCTACTTCATTATATTACATATAATTAAGTAACATTTCTTCTTCATCATCGTCCATTTAATCTATTTGTTCATTTTTATCTTTAACTTTCTTTTCTTCATATCCATTAACATAAATTGAAATTCCAGTTCTTTTTTATGTTGGAATTTTATCTAATTTCATAGGAAATTCTATACCATTAAATGCATTATTAATCTCACTTTCGAATCCTGAATAAATTTTTACTCTTTGTGGGTTATTTTTTGTAGGATGTAATGCTGATAAAATAGACCACAAGAATCATTTTTGTTCATTATTTTGAACATGTATAACAGTTAGTTTTTCTTTAATATTTTCTGGTAAATCAACATAAGAACCACCTTTTAAGGGATTATATTTATTTATTCTTAATTCAAAATTTAGTATTTTATTAAATGCCCAATTAGATCCTTTTGCTTGAAATTATATTGTTTCTCTCAATATTTTTGAAATAGCATCTTCATAAATATCTTCAAAATCAGTTTTTTTTTTAAGTTTTATTTTTAGTTTTAAACAATGTAGGTGCAATTCTAAACCATTTATATCTTCACCTCTTTTATATATAACAGAAAAATATATGTTTATTTTAAACTATTTTTCTCAAGCTTTTCTATTATTTTATTTATTACAATGTGTTTATTATTAACAAGAAATATTGATGAATCTATTTCATCATCCATAGGAACAATACCATATGTTTTTAATTCCTCCTCAAACGATTCTTCTGTTTCAAATATTTCATAATCTTTAGAATCATCAATGTTAGTTGTTTTATTTATTGCTTCCTTATGTTTATTACTTCTTTCGTGATTTTTCTTATAAAGTTTATCATATTATTTTCCGCAAATTTCAGAATTTACTATAACTTTTTCACGTTTAGTTTTTGGTTTATTTTCTTGTTTATTTCTTATTAATTTTTTAGGTTTATCTTTTTTGACTAACTGAGGAAGACATTTATGAATTCGAGATTTTTATGATATTTTATATTTATTTGCTTATACTCAACATTATATGTTTTACAAATAACTTACATATTATTTTTATGTTGTTTAGTTACTAAATGTTTTTCTTCACGAGAAGGCTTATAATAATTTTGACAACCACTGTACTTTATTTGTTTTTCATGAAAAATACCATTTTGAAATTTAAATTCATCCCAAGTATTTTGAGAAGAAATATTAACATTTCTTCGCATTTTTATTTATGAAGGAATTAAAAGATAGGTCTTGGGAAGAAATTTCAATATTTGAAGAAAAATTTAATATATAGGCCTATAATTAATAATTTTTTCTAATTGTTATGTTTATTTTTAATTTTTAATTAATTTACGATCATTTGCATTCCTTAATTTTAACAACAAGTTTTATCTCCTTTTACGGTGATATTTTAAAAATTTCTTGATAACGAATTGTGAATAAATTACCTCGATATTTTGATAATTTTCGGGGATTATTTTTAGGTGTCACTTTTGAGCACGAAATAAGTGCTTGGTCTCGAACGTACAAATATACTCTACTAATGTTATTTAATAATCAGAGAAGTATGTAATACAGTTTTCTACAGCAGTATGCCTTACTCAATTACAAATAAGAACCCACGTGTTTTAAACTATGTCATCATGTACAGAGGACATTATTTTTTTAACTAGGTAGTACGTCTGTGATATAATATATCTGAGTAGCCCACAGAAGAAGCATTACAGATGATAGGGCCACGAATTTTTCGCATTAAGAAATTTGCCCTATTTAGTTTCAGAACCTTACGTACACATCCGCAATTTTGCTTCATAGTCAGTGATTAGATGTTACAGTAACATTATTGTGATTGACACAGTTTAATGAGAGCCGTCACTTCACATAAACACGCTTCCAATATCCATGAAGCGTTGTTGCAGATGTGCACGTAGAGCACACAATCAAATTGGGGCAAAATTCTGTTTGCAATATGTTATTGGCCCTGAATATATTACAGATATTGAAGTAACTGTCATGGTGATCCTGTAGTGCAAAATCGTGGCATTAAAAATTTGACGTATGCTGTATCCTTGATGAGAGGCGAGTGGTCTGACCATTTGGTGACTGCGGCCCCAAAACCTGTGAGAACATTATTGGTAGAGCAGTCGCTCCGTATAAGATCTCTAGCCCCCTCTACAGGGTTTATGACCTCTTTTCAATAAAATTAACTTAGTGTACAACTCAAGTGACTTCTTCAAAGAAAATATTAACTTTACAAAAATACGTAAATCGAAAACAAGGACAGAGCGATTCCAGCCGTTTTACAAAATTTTAGCAATCTTTAAAAACCGGAAACTATGTCTTTTACATTTCTTTAACAAGATTTAACTAAATAAATTACATTCAATCACTTATATCTGCAACGGATGTTTAGGCTGAGGCAAGACTTAGAAAATAATAATTTTGTACAGTTGAACCTAAACGGTGTGAGAGGCAATTAAATCTCAAACACCTAATATAATTCCTTAAATGTAACAAAACATATAACTATATCTTAAAACGAACTTAAACTACTACGAATACTTATGAGTTGGGACTCCGACTCCATCTCCGGCCGACCCAAGGGCTACATCGTCCTGCGACCCGCCCAACCTTCATTTTGGGCGTAACTCTGGCCTCGCAGCCATTAACTCTCGTCTTCTGCACGCGGCATCACGCCCCGAAAACTGAGGCATTCTAGGCCTTTACCCGAGCCTAGGGTGGGAGTCGCCCACCCTATCTGATGACATCTTCACCTACAGCTTTACTGCATTGCTGCCGCGACAAGACTCTCCCATGACTCGAAAAGAACTGCCCTAAAACAAGTAGGTACGCTCGCTGAAAGTTGACTCGTCCGTCTGCTGATCCCAGCAGTTCGCTTGGGCAACCGGCAGCCGGCCATCGCTACCAAGTCTCCGTTTTTCGCAATCTACGGGCCGCGTTGAGCAAACCAAAACCGCACATCGACGGAAAAAAGGGTCTAGCTCTCGCCCGCACGAAACTAGCTCATCGGCCGTCGAAGTCAGCATTGAGTTGCACAAACAACGTCCGTGGCAATTCAATGGAAGTAAAAAACAATATTCACTGTGCAAAAAAAGGCCATACGTAAGCTAACTTAAAAAATGTAGATATTCAGTAGACCCTTATTTAGAACACAAAAAATTCTCACATTGCCTTGTCAGTACATATATTCTTCATTATTATATTTGACAGAAAACGTTGACAATAACTGTATACACTTACCGTACAAGGTACAAAATATAATTTGCACTACCCTACTTATCATGTCACAAAAAAACACATATTGCTCTGCCACCAAGATTTTTAACCAACTTACTAATTACCTTAAGGATTTAAGTAAAAGTTCAAAAGTTATTTAAAATTAAACTCAAAGACTATCTCATTTTATGACAAACTATGTTACTGTAATGGTAGTTCATATGACACAATCTTGTTCATTTTACAAGACTTGTAATGTGCTAAATCATTATTGCCGTTATGTGTGTTTGTTTTAAAAGTAGTTTATGTCATGTGATGCATTATTTATACTGTGCAATCTATGTGACAACATCCGCATCCTATGAGCACCTATGCTCATGAACGGGATCAGTTTGCGGATGTCGGTTCTTTTTCTACTACTGCTATTCAATACGCACCTAAATCTGAACCGAAATACACCTCTATATATCAATATGTGTGAATAGTTTTCACCCATTTCAGTTGAGTTCCACAGAGGAAGAAATTATTTCTGGGTACCACAGTTTCATATCCTCTTCAAGTTCAGTGTCGGTCCCTGGGCAATTCAGAAACAGGCAAGTGAACTGATAAAATTCTTCGTCGGAAAGTATACCAAAATGAGAAGGAATACGGTTCACAAAAAAAATATAACGTACCTAAAATATTTTAACCTTTTCCAGTCTTGCTCGGTCCATTTCTTCTGGCGAAAATAATAAATATTGAGGTAGGCCTACGTCACAACTTATATTGGACAATATAATAGACCGAAAAAAGTATTGAATTTGAGTGTTTCTTTTATGTTCTCCATTGGTAACTATCAATACCATTTAAATATATTTTAACGACGCAAAACAAAATTTTTATATATAATAGTAATTTTACATTATTCCTAACACATTTAAGCACACGGGTCGTGAATATCACGTCTCATGAACTCTATAAAATTTCATCCAGCAGTAAAGTTTTTTAATCTGATTATCGTCGTGACGATAAAATAAATTTTCTTTCAAAAACAATAGTAGATATAGGTAACAGCTAAAACTTTGACCGTTCGGTCTGTTGCAGCATGTTTTCTCGAGTTATTTCAATATTAACCATACTATCGTAATAGTTAAATTACATCTTAATATTCTTGTTTACTTGGAAATTTCCTAGTCAGACATAAAGGATGTTTGTGATGGTACGTTACAAATGTTGCGAGATGATTCCTAGTAAAAAAAATAAGGTGCACCAATGTGATGTAATTTTTGGTTGGCTCATATCTTAAGGGAGAAACTTGCGATTGAAAACTGACACCAAAAACAGACAGGTGTTAAAATAACAAAAAGTAAGGAGAAATTAATTACTTTCCGGACGCTTTTTAATAAAGCAAATTCTGAATCTGTGAAAATACGTTTTCGAATACGTTACACTTTCATTAAATGACGGAGTCGCACGTTGCCTAACTGTAAGATTTTTTTCGAAAACGATTCACGTGAGGGTGTTGCAACAAGCCGACCATTTTTGTTCATTGGAGCGTTTTGGTACCAACTGTGTCGTTTAGTAGCAAAAAAATGTAAACGTAAAAAAATTACATGGCGAAGTAAGGTGAAAGTATTGTAGAACGATTTTTCACAGACTGCAGATCTGGTTAATATTAAACATCACCTGGTTATTATTATTTGTTTCTCCTTACTTTTGTTTACCATCATAAATATCAGTTTTGTTTGTCAATTTCTCACTTAAAATTTGTTCCAGAGATAAACGTTTACTACATAACTTTACCTCACTTTTAAGAAGGAATTATCTCGCAACGTTTGTAACACACTTTCGTGCACATCCGGTATATTACTTGAAATCGCTGTAGTTCTCCAAGTTTAAAAAAATCTAGTTAGCCAGGTGACGTATTTAATTACACACGTTGTTATATTGTCTTCAGTGTGGGAACGTGTGACGGAGCATGTAGGAGGAAGAGAGAGAGAGGGGGGAGAGAGGCCGAGACTGGGTGGGAATATCGAAGATGTTCCTTCGTGCACTTCTTCGAGTAACGTCGAAGCCGGTGGATGTCGGGGTCTTTCAGCGCGTGCTCTTAAAATCGCTAGAACTGTCTCTCTTTCTTGTTGCAACTAAGAAAGCCGATATTACGTTTCACGTTATCAACGTTTTTCTGTCCATCCGGAATGAAATACTGGTGGCTACTGGGGCCCCTGTTACTGGCAATACCTACTGTTCATGGAATAAGTGAGTGTTACTCATTCATTACATATATTTATCTTCTTAAGTGCTTTCAGTTTATGTTATGTGTCCTTTTATACTGACGTAAATGTACACTCAAAAATCTTTCTTTGTCAGAGCAAAATGTTTGTTTAAGTGTGAACTAATGCAAAGTAACTTTGCCGAAAAGAAAATTTTTGTTTATAAGTACAGGTAAAGGTAACCAGTACTACGTTACTATCAAGATGATTTATTTGACATTTTTATGGTTAAGATAGTGGTAGTATATTTGACCCAAGATGTTTATGGTAAAAGCATTATGATCTTTTCTACAAAGAAACTAATATCGTCTTCAAAAAACTTTTCAAAAATGTACACAAATTTTCCACATTTTCTTTGCTGTAAGGCAAGTTGTCTTTACTTCATGCTAAATACCTTGCGGTAAAGTTACTTTGCAGTGCTTCACATTTAATTACAATTTTTTTTTGGCAAAGAAAGTGTTGTTAGAGTGAGTCATTTACTTTGCGTGTAAAAGTGCGATAATGTTTTAGCTTTAGGAAAATAGTGTTTTGAACAAATGACTTTAGAAATAATATGAATGGTGATACATAATGACTTATTGATATTTATAGTAATCAGAGATTTAAAAATAAATTAATATATTAAATCGTGTACTTATATCTGTGTTGTGGGGCGTCTCTTTGTTGAACGAAATGCAGCTAACAGTTTTCCGAAAATTTTCAGGATTCGAAATGCCCTTAGTGTTTGCAAACCGGAACAGGTTTTTAAGAAATGTGAAGTTTAGTGATAATTGTCAAAATATTTTTTTATGAATATTACTTCCTAGGTGCACTTGTTTATTTGCTTGATGCAGATATTAGTTCAATGTATTTTTATGACAAAATAATTGACGTCGAAAGAACGAAATTAAAAAAGGAACCTTAACTTCAGCAGGCGATTTAGAATTAATAGTTAACCATACACCACTACTAATCAATTACAAAATCATATTATATTTTCACTGTGCTTAAGTATTATTTTTTGGGGTTATGAAACATATTTTATTGGCTGAATAGCTGCTCCCATTAAGTTTCCTGATAAAGTTATAGATATTTTACATGGAATTTTATACCAAGGAAATTTCTTGAGTTACGGAATAGAAATTGTTTTCGTATTTAAAAGCTAAAATATTTCATTGTAAAAATATACAGTTCTTAAAATCTTTTATGCTTTAATTTTTTGCTGGATCAACCTTTACGTTTAAACTTTATTATGTCTCCACAATTAACTAGTACTTTTTGTGAACTGAACACGAGCAATCAAACTTTACTCAACTTATGTGGTGTTAAAAATTTACATATTTGGAAATAAAAATGAACTAAACCGTTTAGTAATAAATTCTCTGTTATACGTAGTCAAGCGACAGGGTCACGGCACGTAACTTCATAAGAAATGATCAAGAATCACTAAATTTTACAAATCACGATCTAGTCTAGACCTTTGGTCGTTCACTTAGACTCATCACTGATTGCCTAAATATCTTATGTGCATACTCACGACCCGGATACCTTTCATTACTACTCACATGATAAAACTACGTAACTTTATTACGTTGTGTTTGTATTTTTTATGTCATTCTAAACCAACAACTAACTCTTCGACTACGAAATGTTCGTACCGCCAGTAAGTTTTTAATTACCATCTCAATCTTTACTTTAGATTGCCAGAAGGGAAATAGTTATGTGTAAGTACACATACACACACACACACACTCTATCACTCTCTCTTTACATATATTTTTTTCTGTTAACTCTGGGTCAAAATAAAGGCAAAGTCGTCTTAGTTGTTTGTAAACCTGCTGTTTCAAAAGACATGAATAACCATTGAAACCAATGTTTCAGTTTGTCAAGGTTATATTGATTTCGCCTCTCCTATATTGTTCTAATATTTTATATTAAGATGCTTTCTAATGAGCGACGCTGCAGAAAAATGTACCCTTTTTGCATCTTGTACAAATAATGCGCAGTAAAAAAAAGCACTACATGTTATACGGCAGAAATCAATTTCAGAGGGTTCATAAAGTACTGTGTGACAGAACGTTATTCATGTATGCTCCGTAACGAACTTCAGCTACTATGTCATTGTTTTCTAAATGTCAGTATTAATAGTTACGTAGATTGTTAAATCATGAACAATTCAGCTTAGTTTTGCAAGAACAATGAATGGGCCAGGCATCATAAAATAACAAAATATACGCATGTTTAGGCTGTATCCTATTTCTCTTTGGGTATAAGCATATCCGTTCTATAGGCACCACTAGCGAGGTCACCAAGTACACACTAGCATTTTTCGTATTGTCAGTACAGTACTTCGAGGGTCTACATTGGATAAAACAATAAGTTGCTAAGTTGTTGGACGTGTCAGCATACTATCTTCGGCCACCATTTTAGTTTGAGCTGATTATAATATTTTGTGAAGGTTATATAGTATTTCATATTAAAATTTAGTAAATATTTTTGATATGTACTTCAGGCATAGTCTATGTAAATATATGTACTCCATTAACTTCGTTTGTACCCTGTAAATATATTCAGAGAAATATTTATGTACTTGATTTATTTAAAACATTATCGAGCAGATTAACCTATATTGTTGTTAATCTATTTTTTTAATTTCCGTTACATAACAAGTTTTAAATTTATAACATGCTCATAGTTCCATTTACGATTCTCTTTATTTTCGGTTAGTTACTTATTTTGCAACCAGATTCTAGAGTGTGGTATTTTTGACCTGTCCGAATAACCTCAACAGTACGTAACTGGTGCTATTAAGATTATATGCATACTTAGCGAGTGTATACTGACTATTCGGATACAGCTTTAGTGAGATGTATGGTTTATGATCGTAGCCTGAACAATTACTGCTTTGCTATTAAAAACAATCCAAGCGGAAACATTTTAACCGAACGAGGTAGTACTGGTGAACTACAGGACACTGAGAGGATTAATTCAATTCACTATACCTGGCCATCCAGATTTTGGCTATCCATGGATTTTCTAAATCATTCAAGACGAATGACAGGATGACTCCTTAAAATGGGCCATGGCAGCTTCCGGTTCTGTAAAGAACCGTGGGCTCAGTTTATAATGACCTCTTTGTACTACGAACAATTGAACCTGACTACTCACGTACACTATAATTCCTATAGGTTTTTTTAGGTGGAAGTGAAATGTACATAATATCACTGACCATACATCACGTTTTGTTAATCCGTGGTGTGTAGCGTAATACCATGCTTTTTTATTTTTTATTATTATTATTATTTTTTTTTTTTTTGCAAAATGAACCCTGCTTCTTTAGTAAGCAGATGAAATCACGCATTTTATAGACGATCACAATTATTCCATGCACAAATAGGTTGCTAATATAATATAGACAAACCGCAGTAGCATGGCTTGCAAATATTTATTGATAACTAATCATACAGAAAATCTAATATTAAGTGAGTGTGAGATTTTTGCCAGCGCTGGTGAAGGGTGACATGAGGTGAGTATAGAGCAGCGCCGGAATGATAGGGCGGGGGAAACCGGAGATCCCCGAGAAACCGAAAAACTCGCCGACCAGCGGCATCGTCCTGTACAATTCCCACATGCGAAAATCCGTGGACCGACCCCGCCGGGAATCGAACCCGGATCGCCTTGGTTGAAGGCGAGAAGTCTGAATTCTAGGCCACTGCGGCGCCTCTAATAATAAGCTTACATTCTGAATGCTTGATTCGCAATTGCTAATACTTTTACCTTCATTTTCTAGGGCGTGTACATTGCATAGGTCGGAAGTTTTTCACACCTAGCCTTATATAAATGCAAATTAATGTCCATCTGTATGTGACGTATGAGTTCCTTTATCATTCATCCGACTGCGGTAAGACTTTGGTGAGTAGTGGGTGCGCCCTAATGGATTTTACCGAAAAAAAAAAATGAGTATAAATTTTACGTACCAGAAAGTTTTGTAAAAAAATAAATTTTTTCAATTTTTTTATTTATTTTTTATTTTTTTGGAAATGATTTATTTTTGAAAATACATTGAAAATAGAATTACATATGTTTACGAATCACTGAAAATATTTTGGAGTACTGAGACTGAGCTTTTGCACTACTCAAAGAGGCATTAAATTCATAGATTACGCAAACGGAGTCGCAAGCAATAACTAGTACTTTTTTTTATTGTTGAGGGAGAGGTTTTGGTCAGCGCTTAGCATCGAGATATTTTGCACTGGTGAGGGGTGATAGATATGATGTGAGTATGGAGCAGCGCCGGAATAGGGGGTGAACAGGGGATCCCGAAATTAGGATAACTGGAACAGGAACCTGGTATCTACCAAATGGGGCTCCAGTGAGTTAAACAAAAATTTGCTTTGTGCAACAAAATAGTTTGTCTAGATACGGCGAACTAAATATTTTTTGTTGCTGAAATAAACTTAGTTGTTTTTATTTTGTGGTCCAGTTGTAATATTTGGTGAGTATAACAAGCTTTGTGCTGGGCAATTAAAAAAATACTTGGCAGCACCGAGAATTGAATTCGGACCTCGCATCTTAAGGGCCCGTTCTACCACAATTTTCGTCACCATTTTTGTTATTTGTACCAGATTTTTTTCTTATTTTAGACACACAATGTGATTAAATTTGGCTCTTATGAAATGTTTTTACCTCTCATAGTTTTCGCGTAATGGATTGTTAAAGTTATATTTTGCATGTTTCCGTTTTAACGACTACACTAAAACCAACTGATATACCATACTAAAAAAATCACAGTTGATAAAGACACTGCAGGCTACAATGTCGTGCTCATAAAAATAAAGAATAAATATTATTTGTATTTAAATATATATATAATTTTTTTTTAAATTTTTATTTTCGGTTACAGCATTTTTTTTTAATACAAATAATATTTATTCTTTATTTTTATTAGCATGAAATTGTAGCCTGCAATGTCTTTATCCACTGTGATTTTTTTTAGTTTGTTATAGCTGTTGGTTTAAGTGTAGTCGTTTAAACGGAAACGTGCAAAATACGACTTTAACAAGCCATTAAGCGAAAACTATGAGAGATAAAAAAATTTTATAAGAGCCAAATTTAGTCACATTTTGTGTCTAAAATAATAAAAAAAAATTATCTGGTACAAATAAAAAATAAAAAATGGTGATGAAAATTGCGGCAGACAGCGCCCAGGTCGCTCATTAAGCTTGGTTTATTTTTCGGTCATTTATATTCGTGACTGGGCGTTACTAATGTGGTCGTAGCATAGCTTCTACGAATTGTACTTTTATTTCATTGTGCGACATTTGCTTAGGGTTAAACGTACTCCAGAACCTGGGTACTGATTTTCATATTAAAGTTCTGAAATAGAGGTAATGACTATACAAACTGTAGCAACTCTCAAACCCATAAGAAAATCTATTTACACCAACCTTAGTTTCATGAAAATAAAGCGCTTGCTTGTTATCATTCCACTTCCACTTAGGTGAATTGTAACAACACGTCCTTTGCCAGATATTTTATTGGCAAATACTACTTCAGTCAACTCTCTACATTGTTTATTACATAACTAACACTTATTACTTGTGTTTCTAGAACATGAAACGAAAATCTATGCAAGCAGTACACCGTAAATCTTGTGACAGTGTCTAGTCGAGTATCTCTACCGATTGCGGAAATTAGCAGAACTATGATACAATGTTTCTATAACAAACTACAAACGCTAAATTATATATATTTATTTTTTACTAACGATAAATACTTAAAAATACCTAGTTATTATGTAATTAAATATCCCGATTTTGTACTGCAGTTTAAGACAGAACCTGTTACTTACTAGCATGCGGTGATTAAATGTACTCTCTTTAAATTTTTCTGAAATTGTAAAAGGTCTAGCCTCGAGAAAATGTTGTATTAAGATTTAATATACTACACGATTTTGCACCTAATGTAAAACAGTTTTTGTAACTACGTTGAGATAAACGACTCGAGATATAAAGATGTTTTAGCCTGCTTGCTTATAGTACTTTGCTGGCTCTGTTACGTTAAGTGTACAATGTGGGTATAAACAACACTGATAAAAATTCATGGATGTTCGTAGTAACTAAGTTACATACAATTGTCTGCATGCTGGATAGTAAAAACTTCTCGTTTCTTTTTTTTTCCTTGTCATTAAAAGAAACTGATAGTTTGTGAACAAATGACATTTTCAATACTGACTGTTTCCTGTAAAGTACCCACTGCAGAACACAATTTATGTTCAGTATCATTCTTCCGTGCCGCTGCACACCAGACGTGACTGTATTTACAAGGTTTGAGAGTACTTCGTAAAAAGTGGGAAGAAAGTCCTCTCTTTATAGCTACCCATCAGGCTCACTGACGCCAACTGTACAAAAAAGGAATTCAAGAAAAGAGCAGGGACAATTTTTCATTTAACGTCTGGGTGGAAAACATGGATAAACTTTATGGAGCCATACCCGATGCCGTAACCTAGACCTGCAATTTACACTGCAAGATTGACTCGAGGTTGTGCCGCTAGCCATCCGGCAACGTACGTGGCTTCATCATGACTGTGAACCTCCATATTCCACACAAGCTGTACGTGTTACTTCAACATGGAATTTTCAGCACGGTACAGGTCGTTCGGGATAAAGTGAGCACTAAAAATTTAATCTTCGAAAAATATCACTATCCGTTACTGCATATAATGCAACATTAACTAAAGTCTCAATTATGCTTGTGTTGTTGGCAATGAAATTACGCAATATAGTTCCGTGTATTTTCCTATTTAACACAGCAATACTGAAACAAAATCAGCTAAAATCGACATAGTTGTATTTTATATAATGTACCAGTTCTCAATATGGCCCACTAGTCGCCATTGTGTGGTAATGCAAAGATCGTTGTGGGATAGATACACACTAGTCTCCAGTATGAACATACACCATCCATAAATACCTATCTTACATCACCCACGTGATAGATTTGTAATATAATTCATGGCTTAGGCACACACGATTTTTTAACCTTAAGCGGGCCCTAGTCGGTACAGATACCGTAACTAATAAACTTTTTATCAAACTATATAGGAACCTACCGACTGCACAATTTATCATACACGCGCAAACGTTAAGTGATGTAAAACATTTCATGTCGCTAGCCAGTACGCGCGGAAAGATACAAATTGGCTAAAAATAGAACTACAGCAGTCCTTTATTGAGTGTCACATTATCCTGAACATCCTATAGATTGGAAGACGTGGGTCTGTTACAGTGACAAGCACGCTTTGCTGGCCTTAATCCGCTCTAAATTTTCTTGTAGGAGTTCATTAAGGCTTTGTAGTGCGATACACAATTTCAGTCTTAGGAAGATCCGTTACCCAGGGTTACTGATAAGGGCGTCCGATTTTCTGAAAAGATTTTTGCGTCAGCTTGTTTCAATGCTTT
>PNEQ01043994.1:83336-92358 GCA_003012365.1 Medauroidea extradentata
GCGAAGCATGTTCCAGTAAGCGTGTTATTGTATATTACAATGACCGGTATATAATAAATAAAACGTTACTAATATTACTATCTAAGTTATTTCACAAACATAAGTGGTTATTCAACAAACACTGTAAGCCCAAATTAGTAACCACTAGTTTGGTTTAAAAACAGAATTATAATTGCTGAATGTACTATTGGCGTCAGTGGCTACGACCAAGGGAAACACAACAGTAGTTTCTACGAAGAGTGTTCTCATGCGGAAAATTTGACTGAGTCAGCCTTGCTATGAAGGTTATAGTGGGGTTCTCCCGAAAAACATACTTCTTACGTCATTATTCTTTACTGCTGCACTAGTCTTAAACAAAAGACTTGCCCCTTTATACCTAACCTACAGTTTACAAAGCCTTGTAATTTCACACATGGTTTGTACAGCAGCAGTGTCTCCATCCACAAAGGCGTATTTTCACAATAACATTGTTTTTCTGCAGGTTTACTGTGTGTCACAGTAAAATTACAGTATATGACTGTAAAACAATCAATCCACTGAATCACCAAAGGACGAAAAAAAACAATTGCACAACATGAATGTATTTTTTTTCAGTCTGCCAATGTACGTTTGCAAACACAAATTGTTGAAGTACCTTATATTAAAGTTTCAGTTATTTTCATCAAATAAAGATTTGCTATATTTGTTATTAGGATTTGAAATTAATATCCACTAACTAAAGATTTTCCCAAATTTATGAGTATTCGAACCAGCGTCTCTTGAGTTAACTGGTCAATGTTCTTACCATATTACCTCAAGAGTAACCAGCGGTACCAATTGCTGCCGTAGAAATACTGTATATTGAATTAAACTGCGTCGCCAGCCAGTTGGAAACGTTTCAGAATTTCGGCTGTATTTTGTAAATAAATTACAATCGTTAGATTTGGTTTTTGCCGAGAAATTAAATTACTGGATTCTCCTATTTTAATAGCGTATCTTCAGCATCTAAGTCAATTCTCCGGCTGATTGTGTGTTCTGCCTGCAACCGAGTTCTCTTCTTAAATATATAACAAGGACGTATATACAAACTACTATTTTTTTACATTATGCATTGGAATTTTAAACGTAATTGTTGTTTATTTGTGTGATATTGATATATTTCCATTAATTACTGAAACAGTGTTTCAAAACAACAGTTTTAAAATAACATTTGATGATTTTCATAGATATCTTCAACTGTTCACAGCAGAACAATATCTTTACCTTTACAGGAAAATTCTCGACAACTTGTTGCCACACTATTTTAGTAGGTAATGTATTTATATTTTATATGACTTGAATTAACATTGCCACATGATCTTGCAGATTCAAAATTTCATACCTGCACAAATATAACATTTCATACAAATCACGAGAAAACACTGACTTATGCACATAATAACATCAAAATTTAATGTTTTGCGTCATTGTTAATAAAAGCTGCATATTTCTCTAGAATTTATGCTTAAATATGTAATCCTAGTATTTTTTTTTTTTTTTTTGTAAAATCACCTTTACTCCATGGAAAAAATACGCTGAAAATATGTAATTTTTAACAGACGTAATTCCTTTCTACCAATGTTTTAAATATGTAAACACAAATTGTAGTAATTATTTCAGCTGAAAAATTACTGCATTTAACAGCTAAGCTATAAAGACATGATTGCGTTTTAACAATGACGGTACACTACGTTGATGTTTTTCTCCTACAGGTACAAATGCAAATTTGTAAAGTTATTGAAGTTGTGAAATTAGCATAGTTAACATAAATTTAACTGTCTTGACTGCGTTTTAAAAATGACAGTTCCGTAAAAGCCGCACCAATCGGAGAAATGACACTACAAACAGTATACTACCGATTATCAGATTTGCTGACTATCCGCGCAAAATATTTCACTTTAAATAGTTTAAGAAAACTAAAATAAATGTTTTGAATATTTTTTTATTGTTATGATAATACACGTTGTCTTTGTTAGTATAATAGGCCTACACGTTGTTTTTACTCGCAGAATGTTCACCTCGTTATGCCCGGAACTGTGTTGTGAAAGGCTTGAAGAAGATTTAAGTATTTTCCAGCTAACGAAACAATTAGTTCAGTGCATGAATGGACTTACGAGATATTTCCTTGGATAAACCAGGTGTCCGTGATTTTTTGTTATATGTATTATTAGATTAACAGCGCATGCCCCTAATCATTAATGCGAATAATCGAGCGTCTACTGTATTAAATTGATGTCTTATTGCGGGAATGAATTTGACCTTTTTTTCTTTCTACTGAGATATACGAAAAGGTAAAAGTGTATCATCCACGATTTTGGATTATCCGAGGCATCGGCCCCCTCCATTAATGCGGATAATCGGGAGTTGGCTGTACATTATTTTTTAAACAAACTGTACTTTAAAACGTGTAGGCGTAGTTTTAACATGTGTGCATTTTTATAAAGCTATTGATGTAAAGTTTTTTTTTTTTAATGTATTAGTAGCCGTAATTATATTTGTGTACAAGACACATTGTTGTATTTGAAAATCACACAAAAACGAAGGGTTCGTTCGTACATCGCACAATGTCCGAACACCGATGCATTAGTGAGGTTGTACGTCTCCAAATTCTGCTGCGCAGTAATTAACGAATTTCGATCATCTTTAGACACCATACATGCGTTAACAAAATCTCAAGAGGGTAGCCGGCCTCCTTAGAGTAGTCGGTTAGATGCCGGTCTACGATGCGAGAGGTCCTGAGTTAGAATCCTGGCTCGCGCGTTAACGCTGTGTTGTCCTTTCACCTCACTTCCCCTCATCCTTGTTTAAGGGCCGTGAAACATGGTCATACCTCACGAGCGTAGAGAGGGTAGGAAAAAATTTCATCTTCAGATTTGCAAATGTTAGCTGAGCAAGATTTACACTCGTCCAATTATTAACGAGATCAGCGTCTCGATTAACTCTTCGCCAACCTACCTGCAAGATAAGAGTGGGTTTAAATAGAAAAGAAACCAAACCTTAAGAGTTATGCAGTAAGTGTTTGTCGCACATACCATTTTACTCACGATTGCTCGCGGCTTTCTTTGTTAACGGTGCCTCTTAGCATGAAACCATTCCGGCGCCCGGCCCCACGGGCGTAGGGAGAGATCACGCTCTACCTCGAAGTGGACTTTGGCTAACAGTCAGTTGGAAACGCCGAACCCCTAGGCGGAACACTAACCTGCACCTCCATCCACCTTCCAAAGGAGTAGCACGAGCTAGCGAGAGAGCCTAGGGCCACCCATCCCAGGTTCTCGCCCACAATCCTGTCCCCCGACTGAGATCCTCAGCTCTCGCCTCTTGGTTTGAGTCGGGGCTTATATAACCCCTAGCTGGATGTCCAGGTCTGCTCGTTTGTCGTACACAATGAAACACATGTTAATTAAAAACAGTTTCCAATAAATATCGTTAAGTCAAAATTCCAAACAACAGAAACAAGCAACAATACCGCCATCGGAAGGTGGCGATGTGAACTACAGATTTGGTGGTTAGTTATTGTTTGTCTGGCTTTCTGCAAATTGTCGTGTTCAGTAGTTCCATTCAGACAGGGGTTGGTGAAAATGGACGAAGAACTGATAGAGCTAGCTTTCGTAATAGTTCTGACCGTTGGTACTATTTGTCTACGTCATAGATGGTTTATGCTTCGCCGTCAAGAACATTTTCTTAAAAATATATAGTATAATCTTGTCGTTTAATGCTTGAGGAAACCTCACCCACGCACACGACCAGCTAAATTATGTTAATATAAACCATCGCATTGAACAAGGCACTGTTAGATCTTCTGCATACGTCATAGCACATAAGTTAACGCTTAAGTTTTCAATTGTAAATCCACCTAGATGATGAAAGTCGCCTTTTATATATATATATATATATATATATATATATATATATATATATATATATATATATATAGGATGAGTCGGGAGGAAAGGTACATGCTTTGATGGGTGATAGTACTGGTGATTCTGAACAAAATGTTTCTAATAAACATATGCCCTTTTCTTAACCGTTTCAGAGAAACCGAATAAAAACAATAAGAAACGGGATGAGTGCAGAAGACAGTAAATCACGATACTGTTATCTTGTGTTGTGTTTAATTTTGTACATTTCCACACGGTGGTGCTCAAAGCATGGTGCAGTTGTTTACCTCAGTCTCAGTCCTACAGTGCTTGCCCTAGTATTGGGAACTACAGTGTTGTTATGTGTACAGTGAATACAGTTCAGTGTAGTCAAAAATGCCACAGGTCTTCACACATGCAGAGTATGCTGATATGATGTTTGTCTACGGTTTCTCTGATGGGAATTCCAGAGCCGCTGTTCGTGAGTACGAATGACGATTTCCTAATCGCAGAGTTCCAGTTAGCAGGGTGTTTAGCAGGGCTTTTGCAGAATTGCGTGACCGTGGTACGCTTCCCAGCGTAAATAGTGTATCCGAATGTCCCATACAACAAGCTTTTAATGAAGTTGAGAATATTCTTCAGGTAATAGAACGCAGCCAAACAACTTGCTCGAGACGAATTGCTGCTCCACTTCTTATTCCACAGACCAGAGTGATATGCACAGTACACGAGCAGGGTCTGTATCCATATCATCGGCAGACTTTACAACATCTGCAATAAAGGAGATTATGTCCACCGGCAAGAATTCTGGTAGTGGATCATCGCCAATGATCGATTAATTCCACGTATTCTGTTCACTGATGAGACAACATTTACCCGCAACGAAATCAACAACACACGTAACTCTCACGTATGGGCCGACGAAAATCTACACCCAACTGTAGAAAGGAATTTTTAACGCCTTTTCTCAGTTAACGTGTGGTGCGGTATTATTGATGACCAACACATCGGTCCAGTAGTTATAGATAATCGTCTTTCTGAAGTACGGTATCTTGATTTTCTTCAAAACGTGTTACCAGAGTTCTTGGAGGATATCCGTTTGGCGAAAAGAGCTCGTATGTACTTTCAGCAAGACGGAGCTCCTGCACATTCTGTACGACCAGTAACACAGTACCTCAACGAAACGTATCCTGGGCGTTGGATCGGTCGCCATGGAGTCATTGTTTGGCCACCGAGGTCACCTAATCTTACTCCATTGGATTACTGTGTGTGGCGTTGGCTTAAAAGTGAAGCCTACACACGCAGGGTGGACACAAGAGAGGAACTTCTCACTCGTATTTGCCATGCTTGTGCTCAAGTAAAGCAATGTATTAATGAGCTCAGATCAGCAACACAGCAGCTGTCTATCAGAGCATCAAAATGCATTGAAGTTGGTGGTGGAGTGTTTTAACATGCTTTGTAAGGAAATGTACACAATTAAACAAAACATATGATAACAGTATCGTGATTACCGTCACCTGCACATTTCTTGTTCCTTGTTGTTTTCATTAGGTTTCTCTGAATCGGTTAAGAAAAGGGCATATGTTTATTAGAAACATTTTGTTCAGAATCACCAGTACTATCACCGTTCAAATCATGTACCTTTCCTCCCGACTCATCCTTATAAATAAATATATTTATTTATTTGTTTATATACGTATATATATATATATATATATATATATATATACACACACACACACATATATATATATATATATATACATATATATATATATATATATATATATATATATATACATATCAACTGTAGAAGTAACTGAAACCACAGCTAAGTGAGTGAATCTGAAAGCACTGTGCTCAAAACATCAAATAAACAAACATGGAACGATTACATGGAACTAGTAACTAGCAGTACCCAGCTAACGTTATCCTCATGCCATTGTATACGCCATATAAAAAAATAGTTAGCGAAAATTAACACCGACTTCAAAAAAATCAACTCTGAAAAATAATGCACAAAAAATAAAAAATAATCGTTACGTTATTTTTGACTGCTGAGAATACGATCAATTTATTAGGGCAGTAATTTTATTATAGTACTTTTTTGGAGTCGGTACCAGCCAAGGATAACAAACGTGTAAAGAATTAACGTAGGTAAACATCTCATTCAATTAAATTTAACGCTGACTGCAACTAAGCATTTCTTAATCGACACAATGACAGCAGCCGCGCGGCGTTGAACAACACGGGGTGCAGCGACGAGCGTATACGGAGGGGCTGGAAGTGGAACACCTGGTTTAATTAGGTATTGCTACATTATCAATCTAACGGTAGTTTTAAAAACTTTTATATGTTTTAGGAAATTTAATAAAATTTCTTAAAATCTTGGCTCTCACAGACTCCAAAATTTACAATAATCATTTACTACGGTCCTAATAAATTGATTGTATTCCATGCAAGCAGTCTAAAAATCGTGATTATTTTATACATTTTAGTGTTTTTTTTTTTTTCAGAGTTGATTTTTTTGAAGTAGGAGTTATTTTTTGTTTAAAATTTTATTTCTTTTAAATTTAAAACTTTCGAGTTGTTTGTCGTTAAGGAATTGCTTTCGTGCCTTCGCATTCCAAATCAGTCCAGAATGTCCTTGATCACAGTTAGGTACTTACCCTTGTATTGTCGTACTCCTTCCAACGTCTTAATCACTATACATTTCGTATTCGATTTTTCCCGGTGGAGTAGGTCCACGGGTTTTCACATGTAGGAATCGTACCAGACGATATCTCTGGTCGGTGAGTTTTCTCGGGGATCTCCTATTTCCCCTGTCTGTTCATTACAGCGACGCTCCATACTTATCTCTTGTCACCTCACCAGCGCTAAAGATGTCAATGTTAATCGCTGACCAAAATCCCTCACTCAATCATACTAGATTTTTAAGAGTTTCCTGGTGTAGCTTCGAAATCCAAGGTCCAATGCCAATAAAATTTAAATGGGATCTACTTGTGAACATCTCCTTACCAGCAAAAAACGAATTTTCAAAATCGGTTCATAAATGATGGAGTTCTTAGGAAACTAACATAAAAAATACAACCGAATTTAGAACCTCCTCCTTTTTTGAAGTCGGTTAAAAATGGATTTTGGTCGAATTGCGACCCTACCATCCCCCCCCCCCCCCCCCCCCACATGATCATTACGTAGGGACCCCTGTTTTTCGCGAAAATAATTTAGCCCCAGTTCGTTTCAGTGCCTTATGTGCACATTAGCAATTCTGTTTCATGGTTATTAGCAACATGTCTATGTGAAGAGCCGTATCTCATTTGACTGAGCCAATTACAATAACGTTCCTGCAACACCACGCGTCTTTGATTTACCCGTAAAATCCCAAAGCTCCAAATAGTAAAAATATCCTATCACTGAACACTAAGCGAAACTACAGATGTGCACAATACACCGAAACAAAGTGGGGCAAAATTCTTTTCGCGAAAAACAGGGGTCCCTAAGCAATGCACCATAGGAGGAAGCAAGGTATAGAAGTTGATGCACTGCAGTGCCATCTAGTGGCGAGTTATAGCAAAATGGATGCCACTAAAATATTCTCCGTTTTCAAATATCTATGTATATCAATTTTTCATGTCGATCGGTTGAATGCCATATAGGTGGTTCAGAATAAAGTGAACACTGTCCGTATTGTATCCTTCCGCCACATGTAAACAAACATTGCCATGTGACTGTCACATGGCAATGTTTATGTTTACATTCTAACACTGGTTAGATTGATTGTTGCCCTCCGATGAGAACTTTTCACATCATTTGAAGTTACTCATGCAGTACAGATGTGGAATGATTTATAGCTGCATATAACATATACCGTATGTAAACTTTTTAAAATTAATACTACACAAACAGTTTTAATAAGTAATTAAATTTCAGTTTATAACCATCCAAGATTAAAATATGTATAGATTTCATTTCACAGTTTATACATACATTTTTTTTAATTTGCCGTTACTCTGTGTTTTAATTACCCTTTTGTAAGACTCTAAACTTTCATTCTGATGACTGATCAGCTCACAGACGGGTAAATCAGGCTTGTAACTGACATCACCTGAATTGGTACTGTTGAAATAAAATTTTTGTACAATAAAATTATTTTGTGTACACAGATTTGGTACAGGTGATGGCCACATTACCGGCGTCTCTTGAGGTCCAAATGGGCGCAACATTTCCTTTTGTTAGACCCACACAGACTTCAAGAAACCTATTTTACAATTTTTACTGCATAAAAAAATATAGTGGCAGGGCAGCATTATACGTGCATATAGAAGTAATTTATCTCAAAATAAAAATAAATTGTTATACGATGCTTAATAAAAGTTATTGTTTTGGTTCCTTGATTACACTGTGTAGATACACTATAACAGGACAAATATTAACAAGCAATCAGTACATGTGCACTTGTATAACTATAAATCTTAATATACTTAAAAAATACATAGATGTAATGTTCAGACGATGAAGAAGCTGTTGTAAGTGGCTAAAAATTGATTGTAGTCTATGTGGTACAGCAATTACTACATTTAACATTAACTACTTAATAGTTAATCAAACACATGAACACACTCCCAGAAGACTGAAAAAAAAAAAAAACAATATATACACATATACATTCCAATATAAGTAACACAGTTACTGTCAAACCTACAACATAGTTGCAATTACACATTTTTATAAGTAACAAATGGAGACAGTAAAACTGCTACAAAACATTACTCACTCTCAATTATACATGTCTGGGAAATAAAACTAATTCCGTAAAGATTAGGTTAATGATATGTGTAGCTACACAAAAATGTTAATAACTAGACAACATTAATGAATAAATGGTTCACTAACGTAATGTGCATTTCAAAGATAACTGACAGTTACTGGCAACAAAAGGATACAATACCGAGTAACAGATACATATACCTCGTCTTACAAACCCCACTGACAAGCAACTTAACCGTATGTAGAACATCCTGGCATTTCATCACTCAGTGGCACAGCCAATACATCATCAACTTCTTCTTCTTCTTCTTCATCAGTGGTGTCCAACTCTGGGTCCAGGGGAATAATGAATGGAGCTATGTCTGCGGCAGCATGCA
>PNEQ01043998.1:0-11416 GCA_003012365.1 Medauroidea extradentata
TCCCTCATGCTGCCACTTACCATCGTCTTCTCCTTCATGCCTTCACTTACCATTGTCTTCTCCCTCATGCTGCTGCTTACCATCGTCTTCTCCCTCATGCTGCTACTTACCATTGTCTTATCCCTCATGCTGCCACTTACCATCGTCTTCTCCTTCATGCCTTCACTTACCATTGTCTTCTCCCTCATGCTGCCTCTTACATCGTCTTCCCCCTGATGCTGCCACTTACCATCGTCTTATCCCTCATGCTGCCACTTACCATCTTCTTCTCCTCATGCTGCTGTTGTTACCGGTACTGATTTCCTGATGCTTCCATGTTGTGTGACCAAGATGTGTGTCCCGCCTCGTAGCCACACGTCCACCGCTAGCTCAGCATCTCAGGGGTTCATTAAACATTTAAGCAGCATGGGTTCTGACAACATAATGTGGAATGAAAGATGGCAGAACTATAGTAAGTGTGCTGTTTATCAATTAATGTTTCAACATTTCAGACTTTTTACACCAACTTCGAAACTGATTGCCGGCCGAGCAAACCAGAGAGATACCTTTCACATGCTCAAATTGGACAACTAATGATCAACGATAACTTCCCATCCTGCAAATGACCAAACCAGCTGTATATATATTCTCCTCCACGTGCATCTGGGCAACGAGTTACTACGCAGAGACCTCTAAAAACATGCCCATTTCTGCTCCCGGCTTTGCGCACAAGTCAATGCTCAGAGACTGCCTAACACACTTCTGTCGCAGCTTACATCTCTCTAACGTATCTCCTCATATTCATGAGCAAGCTATGTACTGGCGTCGCCCATCAGTAGTACCACTCCATGGCCATTACAGGAATCAATTACAAATATTACGTTATTGGAAATAAACACAAAACTTTAAAGTGGTAATATTCGCTATCAAATCAAAGTATTAACAGTTTAGTTGTAACAGAAATTATATATGTAAAGTAATAATTTTGTTTCTAAGTTATAAAAACATTAAATTAGAAATTTATGCCAACAATCAACCAGAAATTGTCTGCTATGCCATCAGTTGCAATAAAATGTGGCACTTGTTTTTATACGGTTGTCTTTATAGGCCAGTCTTGCACTAATTACAAGTTTTCGGAAAGTGTAAATTTTGTATTGTATCTCTGTCCTTCTCGCACTCCGAGCTTTAACAGTAAATATATAATTTTGTTAAAAACCATTTGTAGACATTAATTTTAGAAGAAAAAAAACTTGTTGAAAAACAATTGAAAGCCAAGTAGGATAATTTGAATCTCAAATCAAGCATGTTAACATTATTAAAAAATTGTTGTTCTCACTGTTAGAATGAAGTGATTTTTAAATTACCAAATTGAATGTTACTTATTTTAAATTAAAACTATTAAGTTTGAAGTTTGTGAACATTAATTACTTTAAATATTAATAAATATCCACTGGCCTGCTTTCTCTTAGCAAATAAAATTACAGCTAGTACGTACACAGAAATTGTCAGATACTATTGTTGTAAGACAACCAGGCCTACGTCACAGAATAAATATTGTGATGTGCACTGGCACGTAGCACTTACTTGGCCTCTTATCATACAGTAATTTCAATTTTTTTTGTCGTAAAATGTTTTTTTTTCTTTGTTGTTAATAACAAATTAAGTAGGCCAACGTAACCAGGTATAAGGATGTATACGGCGGGATCCAACATATTAATTGGGGATGCGAGTAGAGAAATTTACATTAAAATTTTCTTTTTAATTGTAAATTTAACTTTAAAGCAAGAGAAAAGTATAGAATTTTACGTGTCAATTTTATTGGATTTATATCGTGTTTGGACTCATTTGAAAGCTAATTTAATTTCTAGCAACTTTTCTAAGTAAACTTTTCTGATTTTTGGCCTTGTTTAGGTTTTTTGTAATTTCAAGTAGCCTCTTAGCTTGCTTCTCCTGGAATAGGATTTATGTGGCAGGCTAGTCGTAGTTCTCTTGCTTGGAAGCACGTACAGAGAAGTGCTGGCTTTTAAAATTTCAAATAAGCTCTGAGCTAGCCTGTGCTTTGGATGGATTTATCTGGCAGGCAGGTCAGAGTTCACTCGCTTGGAGGCACGAACAGGGACATGCTGGAATGCGGGGACTCTGCAGGGCGTTTCTCAACCAACGTGGGTGGTAGTGTCGTGTGCAACAACACTAAAAAGGTGGTGATCCGCGACAGATTGAGGACGCTGCACATCCCCAATTAATAAACTAATGAATATTTAGCTGGTAGTATGGAGTAAAATGCTTTGTAAATCTATCAGTATCTATGTTACGTACAATTTTTAGGTTATAAACGTAAATTAACCAGCTTTTTAGGCAAGCTGGATCCTGATGTATCCCTCCGCCGCTCGGCCGAGTAAGTCCGGGTGTTCGCCCAGGAAAGTCAGTCGTGATATGTCGGAGCTTGGACTCGGTCGCGGAAAGATGGCAGGCTGAGTGTTTTGTGATTAGTTGGGGCGTCATGGCGGAAGGAGGAGGACGTGTTGGACGGGGCAGAGGGGTTGTGAAGCCTAGAGGGCGGATTCGGGAGTAAAGTGGGCGGTATTGCCTGCGATGCTTTGTTGTTCATCATTTTTTTTTAGCTAGTTAGGATATCTAAGTAGTATTTGCCTGGACGAGCACTCTAGATTACGTCAAGTTGAGCACTTGCATCACCCTTTAGTGTTTACGTTTCGAAGTTGAAAAGGTTACTGGAATGAGTTTAAGTGGTTAAGCAGTGAGTGTTCAATGTACAAGTGAACCATTAAATAAAAAAAATTAAACGGAAACTTTTTTTCTTCTTTTTTTATATATGCCCACTTAAATGTTTTCTCTCTGAGCGGACACCGTTTGAAATCCTTCAGGCTATCCGGGCATGTAAAACAAAAGGGAAGTATTTCTAATTTCTAAAGGAATTGTCAAAGTCATCGCTCGCCGAAATCAGCTGCCTCCGGTAATGGAAGGTAGCTGCAAGGAATAAACAACACGTAGACTTAGCAGCACCATCACATTCTGGCGCCCGAACAGGGACATCTAGACATCAACAACACGGCGACGTAGACGTAGCAGCCCCGCCACATTCTGGCGCCGAGGAACAGGGACCTGAGGGAACCAAAGTACCTCGGGGGGCCCTAGGACCCGCTACAACAACCAGCCCTTCCAGTGCCAGGACAGCGGCAGCTGGAGAAGCGGCAGTATTAGTCGCCGCCGGCGGTACAGGAAACACGTCACGTCAACAAGAAACAACAACAACGCCGAGTAGAAGAGCTGCAAGGTAAAGTAGCAGAAGAGGAAAGCAGAAATAAACAACAGGTTAGTGTTTACCAGTGCGGGCAGGTAGCCATAGCCAAAGTGAGCCGGTCCAAATTGTGCATCGTATCAGCAGTTTTTCTTCTTCTTTTTTTTTTCAGTATCTTAAATCGCAGAGTAGATGTAAAATTAAAATTAGTAAGGTAAACATTATTGTAATTGAGTACACGTTAAATAAACAACATATATTTGATGACATTGTGAGAGTTAAAATTTAGAAGCATGGCATCTACAGGAAAAAAAATTATTAGACTTAGTAAAAGAAATGTTAGAGGCACAGACTAGGGCAATAATAGAAACACAGACTAGGGCAATAATAGAAACACAGACTAGGACAATCATAGGAGTAACAAAAGAACTGGGCAGAGAAATTAAGGGAGAAGTTAAGGAGGCAAAGGAAGAGCTGAAAAAGGAAATTAAGAGTTGTGCAGAAGTGTGTAATAGACCAGAACAGGTTGTAGATGTAGGCCTAAAGGAACAGACAGTGACACAGGTGCAGGAAGGTAAAGGTGAGGTTAGGCCTAGTAGAGAAATCAATGTTGTGTCACACGAGTGTGTAGTTAAGGTGATTCAAGATAGTGACTGTGTAAAGAATGAGAGTATACTAAGAAAAGGCAAATTTATTAGTAACTGGGGGGTGAGACTACAGAAATGGGAAATGGACAGAGCATTCTGGGGGACAGAGAAAAGGTGTGATGGCATTATTGAGGTAAGAGAGGTAGAACAGTGGGGGGTGCAGGAATGGCACCTGAGTAATGTGGTTACAGGCCAGGAGGAGCTGGGGAGTAAAGCCTGTGCAGTGAAACGAGAGGTGCAGAAATGTATTGGGGTACAGAGAAGAGTCGAGAGATGGGGGGTGCAGGAGTGGACACGAGGAAAGGTGAAGATCAAGGGTAGGGTGACAGTGTGTACCCTGTGTTGTGCTCAGAGGAGCAAGAGGAATGATATGGTGTGAGGGACCTTTTCGACAGGGTACAAAAACATGTGTGTAGTATATAATTTTTTAATGAAAACATTTTACAAGTTAATCAAAACTATTATATGGGTTATGGCACCACAAGGGTTATGACCACATGGGAATTATGTAAGTAGGTACCTTCAGTACGTTAAGAATATTGATGTTTGTGAAGCTTGAGTAAAGTTGTTCATATAGTTTTTCACCTTGTGGGCAAGGTCGAAGTAACTGAAATATTAAATTTTTAAATAAAACGTTGGTAATGTATAGGTACATAATTAGAAATTTCTTAACATTGGTCAACCCTGAGGTTTATTATGGATTCATGCAGAGGTTTGAGAAATAATTTTTGTTAATGTAAACGAATATTGAAGTTGGGGTAATATGAACAAGTAGAGGTTAATTACGCAGGCGTTAATAAAGCAGTGGAGAAAATAACAATTATTATTTGAGAAATTAAGTTGGAAAATTATTAACTTACCTGTACTTGAGATGTAGCAGCAGTGTAAACAAATGTTGTGGGTTAAGTTTCAGAGTTAAAATTTGGTGAATATAAGGCATTATAGATAATAATTGTAACGGGAAGAGGTCAAGGGAGTTAATGTTTTGATTTTGAGGTTAGAAACTGGTTAATATAATTGTGAGTTTTATTAAATTAGTAAAATGTAAAGGGGAGTGCTGCAAAGGAGTAATGGAAGGAGGAAGTGGTTGTAGTGGGAGAAGGTGTGTGAATGGAGGTATGAATCATGTGTTGAGTAAGAAGCGTCGACGTTGTGAGGTTATGTTATGGTGATTTGGGAGCCTTCGTCGTGGAGCAAATAAGGTTGGCCCTGTGTTGAGGAAGTTGATGAGGGTGTTGAATTTGGCCTCGTCGTGGTGCAAATAGGCAGATATATTTGTTGTTTTATTGTGGTTGTGGCCTCGTCGTGGTGCAAATAGGTACGCCTTAAGTAATTATAGAGTATATGTTGCTGTATGAATTTGTGAAGTAGTAATGGTGTTTGAGTAGTAAGAGGTTATGGTGCAGCCTCCCAGTACTATTGAAATTTGATGAGTAATAGGTAATTATATGCTCTGTTTTGGAAGTTTGTTAAACAAAAAGCTTAATGCTAACCAGTGTAATTAAGTTGATAATGTGAAGTGAAATTTGGGTGCTGCTACAAATCAATTGTATCTTCAATTTATTTTATTTCCTTTTTGTGGAAATTTATGATGGTGAATATGGTTAATTTGAACAAGTAAAACAACGGTATTAGTGGTAAAGTCGTTTGGTATTATTAATGTTTTTCTCAGGGTTGATCGTAATAAGTAGTTGAAGTATTAATGGTGTCAAATTTGTTATTAAATGTGTACCTTGTGTATCTAGGTAGATTACCTTTGTAAATGTATATGCTAATCTGGCTTTGATTGCTCTTAAAATGGTGTAACTGTTGTTGTGGTGCCATAAATGATGCCTAGACATAGTAAAATTGCAGCTTAAATTATTTTTTTTTGTGAAATGTATTGGGTACCTATAACAAATGTTTAGTGAAGAATGAATATACATACATACAAGTGAGATGTAACCATTGTAGAGTTGAGGTGACAACAGAGATAGAATGGCAGTGTTTTTTTTTATTTGCTATCACTATATTATTTTGAACCTTGAAAACACCACCAAGAAAATACCACACTTGTATTTGATACACAAGCTTATTTACTAAGTACTTTGCTACTCTTGTTTTTTTCTTTTTGTGAATTGCTGTTTGGAGTTCTGTAATAAATTACATTAAGGATGATACTTGTTTTTTATAAGTTGAATTAATATTAAGGTTTTAAGTAACTAAATTCCATTTAAATTGATCATGACTGAGCATTATGGTGTTGTAATTTGTTGAATATTGTGAACATGGATCGAATTATTGCAGTCTTATCATGTAGAATCATAAAAGATAAATAACAATGAGTGACTTAACATATTCATGAGTTTGCTGCAACTTTTCAGTTTATACTGCTCGACTTGTAGCAACAGGCTAGGTCACTCAAGGGTTTATTTGATGTGTTTTGGTTTGGAAAAAGAAAAATGTTTGTTGTAAAAGCTTAGTCTGTTTGTATTTTTTGTGTTGTTTACCATCTCATGGCCGTTGATGGCTGTTAACTTGATGTAAAAGGGAAGTGCTGTAAAAGGAAAGGTATTATGCAGAGAAGGGTTATGTGAAGAATTTGTTTTATTATGTGGTGATGTAATTGTTGATTTTTGGGCACCTTCGTCGTTGGTCCAATGGGGTGTACCGAGTGTTTAGGTCATTCTCGTCGTTGTTCCAAAGGAATGTACCTTATTTTTGGGGAGTGATAAGTTGAGGGTTCAGACTTCCTGTAATCAACTAAACTTTACAAAGCCAACCAAGTGTACAGGATGTGATGTATTAGTAGTAAGAAAAGTAATGGATTGCAGAGTATTTTAATTTTTTTGTTACATTGAAATTAAGGGTGCAACAACAGTGTGCTGCCACAAGCCGATGCATAAATTTAAAAGGTATATTTTTCAATTGATTTTTTTATTGTTTACATTATGTATTACATTATATACAATGGTGCTGAATAAATGTTTCATGCTCAGTAGTGGAGTAAAGGAAAATAATTATGTATACTGTATTTGGATAAATTTTAAATGTGGTGGTGTTTTAGAGGTTAGGAAAACAGCAAGTTTGTAATCATGTACAGCATGCTAGTAAGAGTGATTTGCCCATGTGTATTCATTGATGTAGTATGTAGTTTATGAAACTTAAGTAATCATTGTAATAATGGAACACTGGTATGTAGTTTATGTAAAACTTTGGAATGCATATGGAACCATAATTGCGATGAGCTGTTATACTAAGAGTGTACTTAACACTTATGGTTTGTCCCTCGGGAAAAGCCATTGCGTGTTAAGTGGGGGGTTGTGACGTGCACTGGGACGTAGCACTTACTTGGCCTCTTATCATACAGTAATTTCAATTTTTTTTGTCGTAAAAAATAATTTTTTTTCTTTGTTGTTAATAACAAATTAAGTAGGCCAACGTAACCAGGTATAAGGATGTATACGGCGGGATCCAACATATTAATTGGGGATGCGAGTAGAGAAATTTACATTAAAATTTTCTTTTTATTTGTAAATTTAACTTTAAAGCAAGAGAAAAGTATAGAATTTTACGTGTCAATTTTATTGGATTTATATCGTGTTTGGACTCATTTGAAAGCTAATTTAATTTCTAGCAACTTTTCTAAGTAAACTTTTCTGATTTTTGGCCTTGTTTAGGTTTTTTGAAATTGCAAGTAGCTTATTAGCTTGCTTCTCCTGGAATAGAATTTATGTGGCAGGCTAGTCATAATTCCCTTGCTTGGAAGCACGTACAGAGAAGTGCTAGCTTTTAAAATTTCAAATAAGCTCTGAGCTAGCCTGTGCTTTGGATGGATTTATCTGGCAGGCAGGTCAGAGTTCACTCGCTTGGAGGCACGTACATGGACATGCTGGAATGCGGGGACTCTGCAGGGCGTTTCTCAACCAACGTGGGTGGTAGTGTCGTGTGCAACAACACTAAAAAGGTGTTGATCCGCAACAGATTGAGGACGCTGCACATCCCCAATTAATAAACTAATGAATATTTAGCTGGTAGTATGGAATTAAATGCTTTGTAAATCTATCAGTATCTATGTTACGTACAATTTTTAGGTTATAAACGTAAATTAACCAGCTTTTTAGGCAAGTTGGATCCTGATGTATCCCTCCGCCGCTCGGCCGAGTAAGTCCGGGTGTTCGCCCAGGAAAGTCAGTCGTGATATGTCGGAGCTTGGACTCGGTCGCGGAAAGATGGCAGGCTGAGTTTTTTGTGATTAGTTGGGGCGTCATGGTGGAAGGAGGAGGACGTGTTGGACGGGGCAGAGGGGTTGTGAAGCCTAGAGGGCGGATTCGGGAGTAAAGTGGGCGGTATTGCCTGCGATGCTTTGTTGTTCGTCATTTTTCTTTAGCTAGTTAGGATATCTAAGTAGTATTTGCCTGGACGAGCACTCTAGACTACGTCAAGTTGAGCACTTGCATCACCCTTTAGTGTTTACGTTTCGAAGTTGAAAAGGTTACTGGAATGAGTTTAAGTGGTTAAGCAGTGAGTGTTCAATGTACAAGTGAACCATTAAATAAAAAAAACTAAACTGAAATTTTTTTCCTTCTTTTTTTATATATGCCCACTTAAATGTTTTCTCTCTGAGCAGACACCATTTGAAATACTTCAGGCTATTCGGGCATGTAAAACAAAAGGGAAGTATTTCTAATTTCTAAAGGACTTGTCAAAGTCATCGCTCGCCGAAATCAGCTGTTGCCGGTAATTGAAGGTAGCTGCAAGGAATAAACAACAACACGTAGACGTAGCAGCACCATCACAATATGTAGTAACAGAAGCGACGAGGGAAGTTTTTTCCATTGTTGGTATCGTACCAGCTCTATGTGCGTTCATGAAGGTAAACAAAGCCAAGTGGAATTTTAGACATTGGTTTAAACAACTGCTTATATTTCAAGAAATTCAGTAATGTACTTGTATCTCAATTACATATTTATAAATGGTAAATGGGACGTTATTTATGTGTCAATTTCCTCACAGATAATAAAATAGGTGATTCTAAGCAGCAGTCTAACCAAACTTTTACAAACTCCAACACCACGACAATCCTATGAGAAATTGAGAACGATAAATATCACATCTTGTCACTTCTTAGTACTTATTTATTCTGTGCCTTCATTTTAAGTGACAACAGAATACAGCATATTTAATAAACATACCGAAGATGACTAACATGTGTAAATAAGTGTGGGTCCAGCTCTGGCGCATGCAACAGTGACACCATCAGTTCCTCTGGCTGTTGTTTTGGCCAGTTTGTTTCTATAAATACTGAAAGGGTGCAGATATCACAAAACAGTTACATAGAAATGTTCGAAATTGTTTGTAATATATAGTCTAATTTTTTAAAATCATATGTTTCTATAATTTGGGCTAATAATCAACTTAATTAAATTTTCTAAAATTCAGTAATTAGCCAAATTTATGAAAACTTACACTTTGAAAAATTTGGCCGCATAGTAAAATTTCCAACATTTTGATGCAATGGTTTTGCAATATCTGATCCCTTTCAGTAATTTGAAAATAAAACTTTCTAAAAGTGCATAAATAGGGAAGGGAGGAATAACCTTAAGCAATTAATTGTGAGAGTTTCTTGTCACATAAGTGTTTTTATTTCAGTAGCAAAGGCAAAGTGATATTATATTAAGAAAATCATTAGGGTAATGAAAAAAACAATGTTGTATGGAAATCAGGAAAATATCTGGGAATATGTATTGAAATCATTGCGGACCCTGTACTGTTTATGAGAATTTAATGTGTGGTTTGTTTACATTAAAAAAAACTCACATCAGTCCCTCTGGATGATGCATTGAAGTAGTGTTCTTTGTCCATACGTAAAAATAGAGTGCTGTCCATTGCGTGCTTATATATTCACGAATTAGAGGAGGAAGGCACATTTGATGAGCGGCTGATTGGACAAGATGTCATGCTTCCAAATATCCTCCACTCAGTCGCTTTACCAACACTTTGCTAAGAGGACCTGCTTTGTGATTCTCGTCTGTTGTTGGTACCGTATTTTTTCACATATAATGTGATAATGTTTTGCACATTTCAGTGGTTCCAAATCACTATTCGCATTACATGCGGGGTTTCATTATATTGTTGCGCAAAAGGATAAATAACCCCGGGTTCTGCCTATGTGCCATTTTTGCATGACGCAGTGTCATGGTTGGGAGGGGGGGGGGTACAGCAGAACCTCGTTAAGACGAAAATACGGCCATAACGACAGTATTTTTGTGCACTGTCAATTTCTGCATTAAATACAACGTTAATAAATTTGTTTAATATGAAAGCATTTTCGCGGTCACGTACGTTATGACAGAAAAACATCAGTAGGTATGCGGAATGTGTTGCGTAAACAACTTGTGGTGCTCGGAAGTGAACATCAAGAGTTGCGTGAAAGAATCGATTGTACGTGGCGTCTCGTACATCTGGTGGTGCGCTCTTGCCGCGAAACTCGGAAACAATAATCCTGATGGAGCAGGCATCACAGCGATAAACGGAGGTCGATACTGTGTGCTGAGTTGACTCTATATCAACGCGTGTACACACAAAGAAAATTGTCACCTTGGCAGTAGCAGTCCACGCTAGAGGCCAACGCCCAACACAGCCATGTTATGTTTGCAAAATAGCGTTATATAACTCAGCATTCATATGAGTATTATTTTCTTTTGTTCTTACACAAAAATATTTTCCTTGTATGAAAATATGTTACGAGAGGTGATGTTCCGAAGTGCGTATACTGTGTCATTGTTTTAACGTGTGTATTAGTTTCACGTAAGCAGATGAATAATGAACACTGCGTTGTCATTCGTCCACGAATGTTACCATATACGTTAAGGTATAAATGTGAAACTTTTTTAATGTGTTTATAAGACATTGACATTACGTCGCTGAAAATATAGTACACCAAAAAAATTTTTGTTTTTGAAAAAAAAAAAAAAAAATGAAACTTTTGGTTTTTTCGAAAAACAATATCATTTTGAAATTTTGTTGTTTTTTTGTTGAGAGGTAGCAATAGCATGAACGTATATAAAATTTTGTTTAAATCGATCCAGTGGTGCTTCTATTATAACCACGTCAACATAATGTAGGTGCAATACATGCAGAGCCAGTTCTGCGGTGCCCTATACTGTGTTGTGTGTAATCTCACTTTGTGAGGATCCAGGGCCATCCCCTGCAGTTACAGATATAGGAATGTTGTAGCATGTTGAGAGAGTATGGCCACAGTAGATGAAATATATCTCTGGTTGATTGTACACGCTTGCTGCGAGGTATTATATTACAGTTGCTGACTAGTGTGGGAGCCGTGCTGTGGACGGTGCTGGGGCGAGAGTCTGCCTGGACCACGTACCTGTAGCTATAGATCTAGGAATGTTGTAGCATGTTGAGAGAGCATGGCCACAGTAGTTGAAACATATCTCTGGTTGATAGTGCACGCTTACTGCGAGGTATTATATTACAGTTGCTGACTAGTGTGGGAGCCGTGCTGTGGACGGTGCTGGGGCGAGAGTCTGCCTGG
>PNEQ01043999.1:0-11415 GCA_003012365.1 Medauroidea extradentata
AAAGATGGCGGTCGGAAACAAGATGGCGGGCGGAAACAAGATGGCGGCCGGAAACAAGATGGCGTCTGGAAACAAGATGGCGTCGGGGTGTCGGGTTACAGGGGGTCAAAGGTCAAGGTCACGGGGGTGAAAGGTCAAGGTCAACCACACAACCACAGCCGCCAGCCGCTGTGCCCGGACCGGCTATTTCATACTACTGTAATACTTACCATAAACACATTTCGTCAAGCCATGTTCGCTAAACGTCCAATCCGAGTTGACTCTACTGCAGGTTCAATCTGGATTGAAGTTTTGACCTAAACGTAGTAATATAAGAGTGTCTTCTCTTATGTATACAAGCGCATGGCTCTAATGTGGGCCTGGCTAAGAGCTAAGTTATGTGTGGCCATTTTGCGCCTGTAAATCACACAATTAAATAGTGGTAACATAGAATATTGCAGACATACAATGTATACAGCCACTGTTAAAGAATTGTAGCAGATTAATACTTCTTGTATTACTGTGATTAACTATTGTAATTTAAGCATTGCACAGTCACTAAATGCAGTAACTTATCGTAATATAACACAGTACACACAAATCGTAAATTATGCATATTTTGATAAAACCTCTTAAAAAGGTGTTGGCGCCCTTGCCTGTGTTCCAAAGTTCCCGGGCCGGGGAGGGGAATTTACAATTACCTTTCCGGGTTCGGGACTAGGTGTTGTATTTATCTCCGTCCTGGTTAAGAGTGCGTGGTATATAATTCAGTGCTAAAAGCATCAGTTCAGAATTGTGATTTCCTCGAAGCCAATTTGCAAAAATAAAAAATCAGCAATCCCAGACAATAGTTCTTGCCAACTTGCTGAGCAGAACTTTTTCTCGATTAACGTATATCTGAAGAAAATTATCTGACACCGAAATACCGTACATTTAATTACGATCCAAGAGATCACGCTTAAGAAATGCATTATTCTGGGTAAATGTTTGCTCATATAGTTGACGAATATAATTAACAAGGATTGTTGTTTTTCTATATTTACTTTTAAAAAGTGTTTATTTCAATTGAAGAATTCAACGGTATTTTATCTACCACGTTCTCTAGAAAAGGTGTTCAAGTGCGATAACATCATAGTTTTACATTTCTATGAAATATCACAGTTTTCTCACAACGACGTGTCAAAGTAAAAATTTGTATGTTCTGCTGCCATGCAAATCGTGAAAACCAATTGACTTACGTAAGTGAAATAATTCACGGCGAAATAACATACTATCGGCTAAGTAATAAAGCATTTATTTAAAAGTCCATGAACTACTGTTATATTTCAAAATATTTTGAATTGGCAATTTTTTCTGTACTTTGCGAACTTTTCAAAAAATGCAAAATATTACGTTGTGAGTTTTAAAATGTTTTATTGCGGGGCTCATGGGATGTTAGTTCTCAGTGAATTATTTCACTCAATTAGATCAATTAGTTTTCGCTATTTCCTTGGCAGCGTAACAAGCAAATTTTGACTTTGACGCAACGTTATGAGAAAATTATGTGAGCTAAAATTGTATTGTAAGAGAAAAAACTAGTCACAAATATCGTCTACAAAACTATCACTATTTCATAAAATTATGAAATTATGATTTTATCGCACTTGAACACCCGCAAGGCAGTGGTTTCATCCTCGCCTATTCGTGCCTCAGGTTTACACACTGAAGTTCCAGTAACACGTTAGAACCGCATTAGACGGACACGGGTTCGATCCCCGGCTCCGGCCATCCTGATTTCGGTTTTCCATGGTTTCCCTAAAACACTCCAGGCAAATACTAGGATGGTTTCTTAATACATGACATGACTCAGTCCTCTCCCAGTTAGTGTCATTGTGTACAGTTGTGTGTCGCCGTCTCTGATGACCTCGCTGTCGACGGGACGTAAAGCCCAATTACCTTACCCAATAAGATTAGCACCAGTTAAAAACTCATAACCATATATTTTTTACATAATTTACGCCGACATTGGAGCACTTCAATCAGTCCATAAAAATTTAAGTCTTAAGTGTATCAGCTAGAGATTTGGCTTTAGGTGTCCTCTTCTGCTCCCAGAACTTTTTCATTCTGTACGACCTGGCTACCCTTTCTTCGTCAGTTATGTTGTACTTTTAACGTTCAAATTTTTTTAGTTTAAGTCTCGTGTTTTTGTTTATCTGAATCATCTTCTCTGCTTTGCCTTCAATTAGTTTCATTGTTAATCCTTATTCTACGAAATCGTCTTGGATTTCTTTGGACCAATTGTTCTTATTCATAACCACATCATTACGATATAATTTAATATTGTGATGTCTCATTAATTTTGTCTGTTTCAAATCTCGCTGTTTCAGAATCTCTGAAAAACTACTAATTTTCACTTAATATAATCTGATTCCTACATAGGGTGTCGAGATGTCATGTAGAGCACAAATGTGTTTACTTAAGGATTTGATTACATTACAATACATGGGTAGTAAATAAATTACAAATTTCTAACAACCTGATACCTGTAAGCGTAACGCACCTAGGCCTGCTGTAAACCAGCTTGTGTTATTATAATTATTAAAGAATAAAATTGCATATAATTTAACTGCTGCATAAATACTCCAGAGCTGGTTAAACCATCTGCAATGTTGTCTACTCCTTCGTTCACCACTATTTTCACAGGAAAAGACAGTATCTTGGATAACGCATGATCTACACCTTGCAATACTGTTAATTCATTAAAAGTACGTACATAACAGGGAATTGATTGCGATAGTGTAAAATATCGTCTGACATTCTTTCGAACGTTGGGGAAAATATTTTACTTTTTGCTGGCAGGAGGACTTTGGTTGATAAACAACAATTTAAGGTCTTTCTTTGGTCTTCATGTTAGGAGTAAATGTGCTCAACATCTACCAAGCAATCAGTAGCCATAATAGCAGTATGGGGAATGGGACTATTTAATGTTTTCTGTGGCTAAAGGCAATGTTACAGATGTTGGCGTTAAATGCAGCAAGAATACGTTAGGAATCATCACACGTTTGTCGCTCATAGAAGTTAATTTCCTAGACATGCTGCTTGATTCACTGTGACAAACGTTTCGTTTCTCTTTCTCAGCGAACATATGCATGTCGTATTAGGGCCACGGTGGCACAATGGTCAGACCATTCGCCCCACACCAAGACGATCTGGGTTTGATTCTCGGCGGGGTGGGGTCGCGGTGGCCGAATGGTAAGACAATTACACTCCCACCAAGGCGACCCGGGTTCGATTCCTAGGGTGGTCGGTCCCCGGATTTTCGCATGTGGGATTCGTGCCAGACGATGCCGCAGGTCGGCGGGTTTTCTCCGGGATCTCCCGTTTCCTCCGCCCTTACATTCCGGCGCTGCTCCATACTCACATCATGTCACCCGTCATCAGCGCTAAAGGTCTCGATGTTAAGAGCTGACCAATATCTCTCACTCACTCACGTGTCGTACTCGAAATTTGTTTCAAGTCTCGTTTTTGTCTTCTGGGGCGAAGCTTAAAGTAACGCTCCGTGGCGCTGACAACACGTTCAGTATTCGCGACCTTTAAGAATTCAAACACTTGGGCTAGGATAAGGAGGTCCGTCTTCATATACAGGCTGTTAATGAATGACGTTTAAAACATTCTGTAGCGAGACAGCCGATACTGAGACAAGAAAATTGATATAAGACACTTGGGGTCGCAATAGTCGGGAAACGCCTTATAACTCGCACAATTTACTCGGTTCCAATCTGAAGTCTTCCGCAGTGTGTTTGTAAACGTACGTTTTCTGCGCATCAGCGAAGTGTTAGTTGACACTAATGTGAAGCAGCACACGTGGACCAGGTAGTACGCTGCTGAGTGGACACAATTAGTGGACGACTTGAAATGAGGCGTGGCTTCAGTCTGATGTGGGATACTATTCCTACTTTCATGGGTACCGCAACCGAACATAACCTTCATACAGGCGTTTGGCTTCACATGTCCCGAATGAGTTGTATGTAAAGAAAATTGAATATTTATTTGGACTTTGCCGACTTTTCAGGTAAACATTGATCTTACGAATTTGCGTATGCTAACCACGAAATTAAACTTATATTTTTACACTTGCGTGCAAGTCTATGAGTGCACAAAATTTTTGGTTCCGGCCATCACAAAGCAGCATGTTTGTAAACAAGCTTGTTTCCCACAGTACTCTCCCCCTGCGGTGTGACGTCATTTGGCGTGTACTTCAAGTCGTCCATTGGTTGAAGCAACACGAACGCTACACCTGGCAGTGGCATCTGTGATACCATATGTTCAATGTTTGGTAACCAATTTTAAGGCGTGTCCCGACTATTGTGGCCCCAAGTGTCGTATACGAAATGTCTTGTCTCAGTGTCGGCTATCTCGCTGCAGGATGTTTTAAACGTCATTCCTGTATATGCCGTCTCTCTCGCTCTCTCTCGCTCTTAGCAGCCTCGTAACGAATTCCTGCCATATATTCTGTGCATGAGAATAATCTTCTTCGCTGATATTACGATCTGTCGGTCGGTAATGAAAGGCATCTTGCGGCGACTGGACTCACCAACGCATACACAAAACCATAGTAACAGAACTACTTTCTTTGTGACAAAGTACAGTTCGGTTGAGCTGATAAACATCTTTGTGACAACGAACTTAGACGGTAGCCGATACCTGGCCAGGGAAAGTCATGAATCCGAAAGTATTCCAAACCAATTGGTAAAAAACAGCACTGATGATACTTAAATAATAAATAAATTTTTTTTCTTTACTGTCAGGAATACTGAATATATGCATCTTGTGCTTGATAGTAAGTCTCTCATGTTACGACTGTTTGTGATACAAAATTATGAATTCCCTTCGATGTTAACGACGAATGTTGCAGCCACGATATATTTGAGGGAGTACCTACTTGATTCACGTAATTGCCGGAAGGGGGTAATGAGGTGATTACTGATTAAGGTGCCAATATAAACATTCCCAATACTCCAACAGAATTTTCTGTGAAACGTGGTAGTGGACAATTTTAAATATTGTGGGATTTTTTTTGGAGGGGGAGACGAGTTATAAATTTTCTAAAAAATTTTTGTATTAAAACATTTTTATTTTTGAAAATGTGGTAAAAACCTAACGTCGGGATAAAATTTTAAACTGGATGAGCAATATTCAAACGCCAGATCTGCAGGTAATCAGATTCAAGAAAACTGCTAGGGGTCAGGTTACAAAATGCCGGTTCACCAACCCAAGGTCAGGGGTTCTAGTGACATCTTCATCCCTCTCCTACTGCTGTAATTCTTGATGTTATGCCCTAATCCATTATAATTAGAGATGATGGCTTATCGCGGAAAACTTGACTGTTTGTTGAATTTCAACGCACGTTCAGCTTATCAGAAGATTGTTGGCTTTAGCTTGTACATAGAGCTGATAATTTGTTTGACTGCACCAATAGGCTTTAAGAATCCCGATATTGTATTATTTGAGGCTTGTTATTGGCCGGCAGACAGCTACGTTGTATCAGAAGAATATCACCAAATCAAATACGTAGGGACCTGAAAAATTCGCGTTTTATTTTAGGCACAAGTTAGATTTCCGGCAACTATAGGCCTGTATTACGTTCACAGTTGGCCGTTGACTTACTTAACACTTCCTGGCAGTAGCTGTGTTAAAAATAATACTGTAGCTGAATACAGGCCCATTTCACTGTCAGCGAGCAGCTAATAAACAGCTGCTATTTCTTTAAGTACACACATTTTCTTGGAGACCGGCCTCTACGAATATGATACAAGAAACGACAGTGTTTTCGAGGGTATTTTGGCAGAAAACATTTTCGCTATACACAATCATTAGGGCCCGGTAGTTTTCGCGAAAAGATTCTTGCACCACTTTCTTTCAGTGCCTTACGTGCGCACCTGCATCTCTGCTTTGTGGTCAGCGATTGGATGCCTTAATATACAACGTATGGAGGTTAAACCCGCAAATTATAGGCGTGGGTCACAGTTATCCATGTACTGATTGGCACAGTCAAATGAATAATAACTCTGCACAAAAAATGTCTGCCAATGATCGTGAAGTTGAGCTGTAGGTGTACACGTACTGAAACAAACTGGGGCAAAATTCTTTTCGCGATAACTACCGGGCCCTAACCACCATCTCTAATTATAATATAACTGAAAGCAACAGTTAATTGGGGAGAAGGAAAACCATCACTTCCCCTCCCCCTTCTTTTAGCAGGCGCGTGGTGGCTGATAATGTGATCCAGGCATATACGTTGCTCCTGGGAGGCGGTTGGCCGGGGGGGCGTCGACGGCGTGCCCAGAACAAGTGAATAACGGCGGTGGCCGGAAGGCGACCCCCAGCGGCCGCTTCCGTGCACCGAGAACGCAGGATTAACGCGCCGGTGTCCCCGCGGATGGTCGGCCAGGACGTTGGGCGAGGAGGGAAGGGAGTCGGGGTTCAGGTCCCACGGCGGTTAATTCGGCCGCGCGATAATCCGGAAATTGAACGGGAAATGACTGCCGTTTTCACCGCGATAAGCGACGCGGCGACTAGGCGCCGAGTGCCGCGGCCACAATGGCCAGGGAGTCGACGTAATTAAACCGGAACACACACCAGGGCCGCAAGGAAGGTGAGTTTGTCACGGTTGGGGGGGGGGGGAGGGTGTCGGAGCTCGCCAATTACGAGAGTCGTGTTGGTGCCTGCTCTCTGGGTCCCAGCTCGTCTTCCCCAAAGACTAGCAACACACAAGAGAAAGACCCATTGTGACTCGAATAGCACAAGCGAATAATTACCGAAGTTTACGGAAGTTGGAGGTATCCCAAGAGACATTGTGCCCATCGATAAATAAACGCTTTAATGAAATACTTACAATATGAAATCATGCATCTTTTACAACACACGTAATTAACCAATAGCAAATTATGTTTTGTACTATGAAAAACGACATACAATAACTTGAGATGAAGGTTTATCGCCGGAAAAATTGACTGTTTCCTAGGTTTCAACGTACGTTCAGTTTATCAGTATATCACTGGCTTTTCCTTGTACGTGAAGCTGTTAACCAATTTGACTCAGCCATTAATAATCCCACTAATGGCAATGTACTATGGCTACAGACATGCAAAATTCGCGTTATCATTTGGTAGAAGACTTAACTTCACTTTCCTATACGTAACAGAGCATAATCTGCGATTAAATTGGCCACGAACTTTTATGTGTTGTCATATACGTGTGATACTTCTTTACAGAGATTGGCCTCTCTACCGTGTAAGCATTCTCCGCGGCAAGTCACGACAATATCGGCCGGCGGGAGACGTCGAACAAGCCTATTTTCGTTTGGAGTCTAGTCAGCTGTCAGAAAATAACGCGAATTTTGCATGTCTCTAACTATGCCTGTTACTGGTCTGCAGAGAGTTATGAAGTGTCAGACGTGTATCACCAAATAATATCTACATGTTGCGAGAAACTACAGCGTTTTCAAGCGTATGTTGACACAAAAATTTTTCGCGATATACCGTCACCTCTAATGATGAAATATCGAGAAAATTCCTTGTGCCAACGTACCATTGCAAACACTGTAGTTTTTCGCAACATGTAATATTGGTAGGGACGGGAAATTTTTCGCGAATTCAATGACCTGCAGGCTAGAATCCGTTGTCCTATACATACTCAAGCCCCGACTATTTGTCCACTAGCCGCTACTCAGTGAAACAACAGACGATAAACAAATAGTCGGGACTTGAGTATGCATTGTACAATGGATTCTAGCCTACAGGTGATTGAATTCCCCAAATTTTCCAGTCCCTAATGATTGGGTGATATGCGTCTGACACAACGTAACTGTCTGCAGACAAATTAAAAGCATAAACTATTGCAATAGCGGGATTCTTAGTGAACCATTCAAATTGCGTAACAGCTCCACGTACAAGCGAAAGCCAATTATTAGGGCCACGATTTTGTCGCGAAAAGAATTTTGCCCCACTTTGTTTCAGTGTCTCACGTGCACATCGGTAGCTGTGTGTCAAGGTTATTGGCCGCGTGTCTTTGTTCAGACACGTTTCTCATTTGACGGCACCAACAAGAATAATAATATTGTGACTCCGTACGTCTGTAATTTGCCAAGGCAAGTGAATGTAAAATCATCCAATCACAGACGATGTAGCAGAGCTGCAGGTACGCACATGACTAGGGACCGGTAATTTTCGCGAAAAGATTTTTGCCCCATTTTGTTTCAGTGTCTTACGTGCACACCTGCACCTCAACTTCATGGTTATTGACAGAGTGTTTTTGTGCAAAGTCGTTACTCATTAAACTGTGCCAATCAGTATACGGATAACTGCGACACATCGCGTCTGTGATTTGCGGGTTTAACCTCCAGACGCTGGGTGTTACGGCATCCAATCACTGACCACATAGCAGAGATGCAGGTGCGCACGTAAGGCTCTGAAACTAAGTGCTGCAAAAATCTTTTCGCGAAAATTACCGGGCCCTACACATGACGCATTGAAACGAAATGTTGCAAAAATCTTTTCGCCATAAAATCGTGGCTCTACCAATTATCTCTTGATAAGCAGAACTTACATTGAAACCCAGCAAACAGTTAAGTTTTCCTGTAATAAACCATTATTAGAGCCCCGGAAATTTCGCGGATTCAACTGAGGAGAGGTTGGATTTCTAAGTCATGTACATCTTGGAAACTATTACGATCGGGTCACTGTTTAATAAACGTGACCTTGCGGACTCCGAACCAACGGCGGACATGCGTAAAAAC
This sequence comes from Medauroidea extradentata, assembly GCA_003012365.1. Taxonomy (NCBI): domain Eukaryota; kingdom Metazoa; phylum Arthropoda; class Insecta; order Phasmatodea; family Phasmatidae; genus Medauroidea; species Medauroidea extradentata. The sequence goes on from PNEQ01043999.1 coordinate 8,756, forward strand.
GCTCACGGACTCCTGTGCTACACCGTCAAATGTTCAAATGCTCACTCACTGGAGCAGCAGCCAATGAACAAATATAGCTGAGGACAGTGCACACAGGACTGTGGAGTCTAGCCTGCTGGGCGTTGAACCCGCGAAATATCCGGGCCTCTAACCATTATACCTAGCAATTACAAGAGATAATGGTTACAGACCCAGGCATATTGCGGGTTCAGCGACCAACAGGCTGGACTGCACAGTACTGTGTACACTGTGTCCTCAGCCACTTGTACATTGGTTGCTGCTCCACTGAGTGGTCATCTGACAAGGTAGCGCAGCAGTCAGTGAGTGTTATCTGCACTTATACTGTTGTTTTAAAGTCCTCAAGGAAGAATTTCAGTCACAGTGTCCCAATCGCGAAAGTAATTAACGATCATAGTAGTTTGGAGTCTAACGTCTTTTAAAACTAATTCGCGAAATTTCCGGGTCTATAAAATGGTACATCGCGAAAATGTATTGTGCGAACAGACCCTTGAAAACGTTGTAGTTAATTGCAGCACATATGCATGGGTTCTGCGTGTCTGACACAACATAGCTATCTACAGACCAATAACAGGTATCGTAGAGCCACGATTTTATGGCGAAAAGATTTTTGCAACATTCTGTTTCGATGCGTCATGTGCACACCTGCAGCTCTGCTACTTCGTCTGTGATTGGATGATTTTACTGTCACTGGCCTTGGCAAATTATAGACGTACGGAGTCACAATAATCTTATTCTGATTGGTGCAGTCAAATGAGAAACGTGTCTGAACGAAGACACGCTGCCAATAACCTTGAAACAGAACTGCCGATGTGCACGTGAGTCACTGAAACAAAGTGAGGCAAAAATCTTTTCGCGACAAAATCGTGGCCCTAGGTATCAGATATTACTAGGGGCCGGAAAATTTCGCGGATTAAATGACCTGCATGCTAAAATGCGCTGTCTTGTGAATACTGAAGCCCCGACCATTTGTCGACTAGCTGCTACTCACTGGAACAGCGGACAATGAACGAATAGACAGGGTATTGAGTATGCATAGGACAATGGATTCTAGCATGCGGTTCACGGAATCAGCGAAGTTTTCTGGGACCTAGATACTACAATAGCGGGATTCTTTAATGGCTCAGTTAAATAGGGCAACAGCTTAACTAAGCAAAAGCCAGTAATCTTCCAGTAAGTTGAACATGTGTTGAAACAGCCCAGTAAACTGTCAAGTTTTCTTGCAATAAACCATCATTTACAATAACAAATAAGTTGCAATGTAATGTAATGTGATTTATTGTAATGATTATTTTGTACATTTGCATAGAAGACAGGGGTAGCTGCTCAGTAACGCAAATACACTGCATTGCTAATGACGTGGATTATTTTTTTAGGATGGCCCGCGAAAGCGACGTGCAGTTATTTTCTGAGACGTGCCGAGCGGAGTGGCGTTGGACTCGAATCCGGAAGAACCCGGGTACGATCGCCGGCATCGACCATCTTGATATCGGTTTTCCGTGGTTTCCCGAAATTTCTTCAGGCGAGTTCTGGGATGGTGGATCCTTAACAGATGCCATGGCCTGCTCCTCTGTCAGTGCAACAAGTCGTGTGTAAGCTCTTCTAATGACCTCGCTATCGGCGAGACGTAAACCCCAGTAACCTTACCATAGGCCTACATTTTCTTAGGCTTATTTTTACTTTGTTTGACGAGAATGTTATGCTCGGTTATTAAGATCCCATGGTCATTTACTTCTCGCTGTCTCAATGACACCTAGAGATGATGGTTTATCGCGAGTAAGTATGACTGTTTGCTAGATTTCAACGTACGTTCAGCTTATGAAACAAATTGCTGGTTTTCGCTTGTACGTCGTAGAACTGTTGCCCTATTTGACCAAGCCAATAAAACGCTACGATTTTAATATTTGATGTCTATTCTTGGTCTGCGTTCAGCTACGTTGTAGCAGCAAGTCATATATATGTTGCAAAAAACTTCAGTGTTTTCATGGATACGCTGAAACAAAACAATTTTCGCGATATATTTTAATCCTAATGATACCATATTTTTAGCCTGAATTAAGTAGCTCGGTTTTTACCGATTCAGAGACCCCTGGAGGTGTAAAATCAGGCATAGGTCAGCGGAGTAAATGACGTGATTTTACAATTAGAATTCTCCTTGTGTCCTAAAAATGCAAAATTTTCAAGTATATACTAATAATTCCAACGAAAACTCGTAGTTGCGTATAGTCACAACCTCCTCTCACGGAAATCTTCCACGCTTTCAAGCTGAATAATGCTATTTATAACTAACAAATTAAAAAGAAAAAATTTTCTTATTTCCATCAATTCAATAATCCCTTATGAATCTACGTTACCACTCCTTACGTAAATTAATAAAATACATATAAGCACGTACTTAACGCATTGGAGGCAGCTTCAAGTTGTTTTGACGTGACGTATATAAATACAGGGTGGCCAAGAATAAGTGTTACAAATTGATAGGGGTGGTAGATGTGCATGTTTGGAACATATTTGATTAAGGAACCCATGTCCGGAAATGCATCCTTATACCTGCAATGGTGCACCAAAGTAACAGGGGTAGGCAGGCAACCTGGCGACAACAAGCCAGTGAAAACATCTGTTGTGTTGTGTTATGTACTACC